>CAICTM010000255.1:0-83762 GCA_903772945.1 Seminavis robusta
AGAACAGCCCACAGAAGAAGCCTGAGACTCTGAACAGGACCCAAAGTTGAAGACATAGCGCGTCCTTCATCCCTGTGAGTTGTGCTTTAGCTTTGACCTTTGGAGTTACTCAATTTCTGGGAACATGATGCAATCTCAGGTGAATGGTTATTCACCTTTACCAACACCCAGGAATCATTTCATCCTGGCATTTTCAAAGCCCACTGGCTCTCAAGCCAAAATTTCCAAAGACCCTGATCTCCCCTCTCTGAAGGAATCTCTGATGGGACCCATCAGACCATTTCTGGGCAGCAATGGACAAAGAATGCCAGCCTTGAAGGAAAGGGACTTGTCGAACATCGTACGCGTACTACGCTATGCCTCACACTAAAGGCGGTTCTTGGAACATGGGTGCAACGAATTAAGAGGTTACCAGACAGGCAAAATTAAAAATAAGTTCAATAATCTAATGTATGCAGAGGAGACCTTCAGTACTATGAAGGCTGTCGCGTATCTCCACTTGTTGGTTGGACCACCGTTAGAGACGGTCTTCTTTTGCAGCTCACATGGATGGAATCGAGACAAGTTTATTTTACTCGTTGCTTTCTGTTAAAGCCCTCAGCCTGTCGACCAAGACCACTGTAAACATGGATTGCACTCAGTACTAATCGCCGACAAAGGCTATGAGAGACAGGACGTGTTTTGAAAACTTGAACAGTCCCACTCTAATAGGCAGACCTGATTCCACCTAAATTATTCCTATATGAGCATCTATGTGCGGGAATGATCCACCCTTGGTTTCGGGAAACCTCGGCAGCAGGACGTCTCATGTCATTAGTTTATTCATAGAGGACATCAACTCATGGTAATTAAATTATTGTGATGACCTTAAGTATCTGGCTCAGATCCAAGACAACTGATCTGATTGAGTCCATAAATGTTGGCCAAGCTCCAGAGAACTTTGGATATGACCTCACTCAAGATGGAAGAGAAAAGTGACAGTCGGTTTGGATCTCGGGTCATTAATTTTGAAAGACAGGGCAGCTACAATTGTAGCCTTACTTCAAAAAGGCTCATAAATATAGATCGAATATACTGGTATTTCTGCCGCTAGCAAAAGCTTTCTCTGCGCACACCGATCCTCTCGGAGCTGACAAACTGGGGGCCCATTTGAAGAAGAGTGGGCTATCCAGCTGCAGTTGGATGCTTCTTTATATTGCGTCGAACACATCGCCCAGACATCACATTTAGTGTGCACCAGTGGCACGATTCAGTCACAATCCCAGGCATTCACATGCTCAAGAAATCAAACGTATCATTCGGTATCTATTGGCACAAGTGACAAAGGCATTGTTTTAGCCCTAACTTGATCAGGGACTTGACTGTTGGGTCGATGCTGACTCGCCGGATTGTATGGATATGAGGATGAACAGGATCCTGTGTCCGTCAAGTCTCGCACTGGATTTGTCCTGACTCTGTTTGGGTGCCCTATTATCTGGTCGACAAGCTACAGACTGATATTACTTTGAGCTCACTGCTGCTGAGTATGTTGCCTTCAGCATGTCATGAGGGAGCTGCTTCCTAGCGAGCTTTGCTCAAAGAATTGGTGAGCAAACTGAATATGCCGGGTAATTACTGATAGTCTCGTGCGCTCTCTACAGTGTTCGAAGACAACCAAGGTTGCCTGTCTCTTGTGAATGTTCCCAAAATGTCTGCGCGCAACAAGTATTTGGCATTGAAGTACCACTTCTTCAGGTCCAATATCGGGGAGTCGAAGGGCATCGTGGCTAAGTATATTCCGACTCTGGAACAAAGGCCGACATTTTCACTAAGGGTCTTCGCTCCACAGTTTGCTGTTATTCGGAAGCTCCTCATGGGATGGTAATTTTCCTCAGCACTTTGCTGGACTCTCTCCTATCTTTCTTGCTCCAGCTTCATTTCAGCTGTAAGGGAGTGCGACGGGATACAGCTTACAATTAGTTTACAGCTTTACAATTAGCAGGCTTATTCTAGAAATAATCAATAACTGCTCACTTATTTGGAAATACAAACTTTACATCTCTTAGATCGTTAGATTAATCAGTACACAATGGTATTGTCGCACTGATGACATCCAAAAAAGGATTGTTCCTGCCGAGCAACCTTTCCCCTTTCAACCTCTCAACTCTGGAGACCCGTATTACAAGTTTACGTCGCCTGGCGGCTTGAACATGGCCAACCGAAAAACCAGTGGGCAGATCCAATCCCTCAGCCAGCCATTGTATACATCGGCCGGAAACTTGAGGGAGCAAATTGGGCAGCAAGCGGTCGCCATTGCGAAACTTTATAGGCATATTTATGACGAGACCACACAAAAGTCTCGAGGGGACGTCATGACCTTCCCCAGAAACTACCAGGATTGGGAGTTCAAAAATATCTTGTCGGAATCTGCATTCAATTACTTTCAAGCCGATGAGGCCATCCGCATGATTCAATTTGGGCTGGACGGGAGGACACCTAACTACCAACCGAAGGGGGGCTTTTTGAGTTCCTGTAAACGTTACTTGTATGATGCGATTGGGCTGGGGCTCTCGGAAGCAGGATACCTTCCCGACCGCTCTGACGGCTGTATCCAAGACGACGAAGTTGAGGAAGCCGCTGAAAATGCTATGGATCAACTCATCAAACCATACTTGAACCTGTTCAAAGCAGTTCAGAAAGGATACGACCTAGTCTTTGGCGACAAAACGTATGCATTGGGTCGTTTCCCGTGCCAGCAGCAGTGTTCTGTGCATGTGTTTCAAAACTCAATCTTCTCTTTGCTGTTTCCAATCCCCGTTCATTTGAAGGTCCATGGGATTCCTTTGTGGAATGAGTGAGATTATCAAGAAGAAAGGATACAGCAAGTGGCCCGGAACTTGCTGTTTGAGCGCCCCGTTCGAAAATGTGGATGGCACTTGGGGTCGCAATGTAAGCATTCCCGGAACGTCCAGACCCTGTCGGGTACATTGATGTCTGCTGGATATAAACTCACTTACTTGCTGCTTCTTGGCTCTCAGCATGATTGTAACACGCAATGTCAAGTCCCCGGTCCAGTGCTGGCTGGGTTGAGCGAGGAGTCGTGCTCTGCAAATGGCGGCACGTGGTGCCCCCGCCCAGCTGATTGCAGGATCCTTCAGGAGTGTCTACAGTCTGCTTATGACGACGCAGAGGCCAATGGGAAGCTCGCATTTGCCCTGTAAGTGATATGTGCGTTTGCACGGCTGCACTCCGACTGAAGGCTGTCTCATTGAACCAAAACTTTGCAGCTACCTGGAACCAGGCTTGGTGGAGGATCCGCTTAACTTTGGAAACTGCTCTCATTCACGCGAGTACTTTGGGTATGACGAGCTGTACACGAACGGTGAGGACGTCTGCGAGAACGTTTTGCAGCTCCACAACAACGAGAACTTTGCCTTCTTGGATGAATTCTTCAACCAAGGAAGCGGTGTTACTAGCGGGTGTGGTGGCAATGTCGAGTTTGAGGCTCTGAAACCTCCAGATCGATGTAAGTTAGGAAGAGCAACCTCCAACTAGGATGGTAACGGCAATGTCACCTTACGCTGGATGGACTCCCTTCGCTTGCTGTTTCTTTTCCAAAGCCCGGTCTGAATCCACTGGGGTTCAGACAGGCGAGAAATGGGAAAAGGCAGATTTCAGCATGAATGTGATTATGGATACAACGGAGGCGCTAATGGAAGCAGCAGCAGCAATCAAGTGTCCGGACGATGTGACGGGTGCAGCCCAAACATCGTGTGCAGCCATGTTGAATGTCTACTATCCTGTCATTCAAATTGTCTACACGGCAATTCGTGCCGTAAGTGATTGAACTTGCCCTTGCTGTTGGCATTGCGAACATACACTCGATTCTAACCTTCGATCGTTTGATGCAATTTGTTCACGTGTAGACGTTTGCGATCTCTGCTTTTACTCGTGAAAATCTTGCTGAAGAATCCTATGAGGAAGCCATGGTTTCCGTTGAGGATATTTCTGCAGTCTATGACAACATGGAAGCGATGAATGGGAACTTGGAGAAGTTGTACAATGGCCTCAATACCGAGATCCAAACCCAGTGCGGTTCCCGTCGTAGGCAGCTCGCCGATTTGTCAGGTGCAGATGACGAGCTGGATGTGGGCGCAGAGTTGTTGGCCTTGAAGAGGCAGAATGAAGCAATGGCTTCAGAAGCGTCTGCACTCAATTCCAAGCTGGATGATGTGAATTCCAAGCTGGATATGCAGCAGAAGCAGATGACTTTGTTGCAGAACATGCTTCAGGATGTGATGATTGCAGTGAAGAAAGGAGAGGGAGTCACACCCGAGGCCGAGGCTCGAGTCAGCTACTAGATGTGAACACTGGCAGGTGACGAACGACTTGCGGTGCGGGCTCCGGCAATGGACTTCGACTTCGGTGGTGGTTGGCCTACCGGTATCTGAACCTGACTCCCTGTCCTCATTCGTGCATAAAATATCTTTGTGGACTGGTACCAGAACATGTAAATAGATCCGCGACCGCTCTTTTTAATCAACTGCATACCAGCTGGCTAGCTACATGTACTAGCTAGCTTGTAGTAATATAAGGGACAGCCATACATACCGGTACCGGTACCGGTATGCATAATACCTGAGGGTATTATTCTACTAGCTAGCTACCTGTAGCCACGGTACCGGTACCGGTAGCGGGTGGCACCAGATATAGGTTCCAGCGTTGACCATGTCCGGTGACTATGTTGCCAGTCGCAAATACTACCGGTGCGGCACCGGATCCGCACCCCCAAATTCCGAAGCTTTACTGTAGGTACCGGTACCGGTACGTGCCCAACACATGTAAGTGCCTCAAGTTGGGGCACCTCGAAGCATACGACTGTAACGAGACTGCACACATAAGACGATGCCGTACGGTCTCTCCTCTGTGCTCAGATCATGCTAATTGGGATGCCGTCGCCATCGTGTAGGTCGGATATCGGATTGACTCGAGCGAGCGAGTTATCAGTTTGACGCTAGCGTTCTCGCTTCGAGTCGAGTCACATGCATTTCTTTGCTTCAGTGGTGAGGTCTTCAGCCAATTGTCAATCAAACAATCAATGATGAGATACTTTTTACCTTGCCTCTTGCCTTGCTTTGTTGCGAAACGTAACAACTTCTTTTCAACAAGCGAACCGCCGCTGCTGAGAAGCCCATCACCTTTTCACTTTCCTGCTTGACATCAAACCTGTGCTCTGGCAACTGTGGTGTCGTACACCTAGCTAGCTAGCTAGATAGATATCCAAACGACTGTCAATCAGAGACATTTTCCAAAACCTATCCTGCTCGGTGCGCGAAGCCTGATGGCGCAACAGAAACCTGCCCCAGTCCCCGCAAGCCAAACCAACAAGCAAAGCAAAGCAAAGCAAAGCAAAGCAAAGCAAAGCAAAGCAAAGCAAAGCAAAGCAAAGCAAAGCGAACGAACCACCGGCACCAAAGTGATACCGGTATGCTATGGCAACTTGGAGCTGAACAAGATAGACCTACATAGTCTAGCTACCGGTACTAGCTAGCCTTTGACGATTTACAGCTGTCCTTTTGCTCGTCATTGGGCTCCGCTCAGGCACGGTCCTAACCAGCTATTTATACCCCTTTATTCCTCCCTTCGTTCGTGAAATCAATTTAACTGTTAAAATCGGCTTGCTTTCACTCCATTTCCACGAAAGCTGCGGTACGGCGAACCATTGATTTCCCATTCTCAATTCGCCGTACCGTAGCTTTCGTGGAAATGGATTTCGCGTAGGACCAATCAAAACGTTAGAGCCAGCCGAACTAGTCACGGTCACAATTCTTCAACTCTATTCTGCCAGTTCGGCGACTGAGTGTTGTTCCAAGAAGTTCTTTATGTTGTCCCAAGAAGTTCTTTATGTTGTTCCAAGAAGTTCTTTATTGAGTGTGGTACTCACACGGTATTCACGGTTGGCCATTTACGTGCGAACCACTGTATGTGGATAGGAATGAAATCTTGATTCGTACAACTAAAAAAATCGACGAAAATAAATGTGTTTCGCGAATGCACGGAGGACACACATGGAGAATGGATAGGACCTCGCCTCAGCTGGCCTTTCTTTACTGGGCTTGGGCTCGTCCTTGTGCTTCGCGAAGCAATCCTGCAGCACTTTGGGGCTCCGCCCGCGAGAGATCGACGAGTGTTTTGCTGCCGGTAGCTTTTGGGATTCTCATCTCCCAACTTCGCAACCAAGTTGAGAACATCGAATCCGCGACCAACATTCAATCGTACTTAAGACCGGCTTTCATTGGACCAGCTCTGCCGGAAGCTGGCACTGCTATTCTTTGCCACCACAAAGGATTGCATCCATGTCCCTACATCAGCTGCCCGCCACAGTGCCTCCTGCTTCCTCCCTTTTACCACAAAAAGGTTTCCGGCACCACATTTTGCTTCTGAGAATCGAATCCACAAGCAGAATCCAAAGCTACCGGCCATCAATAATATCCCATCAAACAAATAATAGATCAAAAGGTAAATCAACAGGATACCCTCATTATCTATTTTCCTGGCCTTTTGAAAGCAGAGTAGTTGATCCTCACTTTCACAAATCTTCCCCAACCAGGAATAATTTAGTATCGAACCAAAAATGTTGGCTCCCAGTCAGCTCTGTGCCGCCTTTTGGCTGGCATTCTCCATTAACTCGGCATCTACCTTTCTACCAAGACCATCATTGGTCAGCCCCAGCAAAATTTCCTCTTCTGCGCTTGAAGCCGAAAAGAAGAAAGTTGTGGTGGTTGGAAATGGTATGGTGGGTCAGCGTTTCATGGAAAATCTCCTCAAGATTGACACAGACAAGCAATGCCAGATTGCCACCTTTTGTGAAGAGCCTCGTGCTGCATACAACCGTGTCAAGTTGACTTCTTACTTTGAAACTCGTGACCCTTCAGCTCTGTCCATGACATCCGAGTTCGATGAAGGAGGTCGCACTGTCTGGTACGATGAGAATGGTGTCGAATTGTTGCTCAATGATAAAGCCGTTGCTGTCGATACCGAAGCCAAGACTGTCACTGGTGCTTCTGGAAAAACAATCCCCTATGATGTTTGTGTCATGGCCACGGGAAGTTTCCCATTTGTGCCACCCATTCCTGGAAAACAAAGACCTGGTGTCTTTGTCTACAGAACCATTGAGGACTTGGAGGCAATGCTCGCATACGCCAAGGAACACAATGTCCAAAGTGCCGCTGTCATTGGAGGTGGTCTTCTGGGTCTGGAAGCTGCCAAGGCTGTCAAGGACATGGGTGTCAAATCTCACATTATTGAATTTGCTCCCATTCTCATGTGCCGCCAAATTGACCAAGGAGGACACGATGCCCTTGTGGGAACAATTGAAGAAATGGGTCTAGAAGTTCACTGCAATGCTCGCACAGAGTCCTTTGTTGGAGAAGATGGTTCCACCGATCATGAATCCGACTCACCTGTGTCAGCTCTTCGATTCAGCAATGAGGACTGGGATGATTTGCCGGTCCAAATGGTCGTTGTCAGCTGTGGTATCAAGCCTCGTGATGAATTGGCCCGCAGTGATACCTCCAAAATGGATGTTGGTGAACGCGGTGGAATTGTGGTCGATGACCAGCTGCGAACTACCGCCGATGGAGTTTATGCCATTGGAGAAATTGCTCTCCACAAGAATTTTATCTACGGTCTCATTGCACCTGGTAAGATCCACTTTTTGGCTTGAAAAGTTGTTTCCTTTTTTTATTTTGTTTTCTTACTCATTGTGGCCATCCAACAATTTTTTCCTTCCAGGTTATGTCCATGCCGGAGTTGCTGCTGAATGTGTTGCACAAGACCTCGGTATCAAGACCATTGAGGGCGACTTGCCTGCCTTTACTGGTGCTGATATGTCCACCAAATTGAAGCTCTTGGGATGTGATGTTGCTTCCTTTGGAGTCAACCAGCCCAAGCCTGATGATGAGGATGTCACTGAAATGGTCTGGAACGACCCTATTGCACAAGTCTACCGCAAGCTTATCTTCAACAAGGCTGGAACCAAACTTCGTGGTGGAATCCTAGTGGGAGACGCCTCTGACTACGCCACTCTGCACAAGTTGGCACTCACTGATGAATTGGACCTTCCCGAGAACCCTGGAACGCTTTTGCCACCCCCTTCGGCGCGCATGGGAGAAATTGTTGAAGCTGGTCCCTCCACTGACCCCGCTGCTCAAATCTGCTCTTGTAACGATGTCACCCGTGGACAGATCACCGAAGTCATCCATGAACTTGGCGTAGATGGAGCCACCTTGGGAGCCGTCAAAAAATGCTCTCAGGCTGGAACTGGATGCGGTGGATGTGAACCTGATGTCAAGAAAATTTTGGCACAAGAGCTCGAGAACATGGGAGGAAGCCTCTCCAACAACTTGTGCGAGCACTTCGACTATGCCCGTGCAGAACTCATGGCCCTAGTCCGAACTGATGCCGATCCATCCTCAGTTGATTCTTTCGAAAAAATCTTGGCCAAGCACGGACACGGTGATGGATGTGAAGTGTGCAAGCCCGCCGTTGGTTCCATGTTGGCATCTCTCTACAATGATGTCATCATTGACGACGGCCGCAACGCCCTGCAAGACACCAACGACCGTAGTATGGCCAACATGCAACGCGGAGGATCCTACTCTGTTGTTCCCCGTGTTCCTGGTGGAGAACTCTCTCCTGATCAACTCATTGTTATGGGAGAAGTTGCCAAGGAATTCAACCTCTACACAAAGATTACCGGAGCCCAGCGTGTGGATCTCTTTGGCGCTGCCAAGTACCAGCTTCCCGACATTTGGGAAAAGTTGGGCGAAGCAGGATTGGAGTCTGGACACGCCTACGGTAAGGCTCTCCGTACTGTCAAGTCCTGTGTTGGATCCACATGGTGCCGATATGGAGTTCAGGATTCGGTCTCCTTTGCAGTCCGTGTCGAGAACCGATACAAGGGTGTGCGATCTCCCCACAAGATGAAGAGTGCCGTGTCTGGATGCACCCGTGAATGTGCCGAAGCGCAATCAAAGGATTTCGGCATGATTGCGACCGAAAACGGATACAACTTGTACCTTGGTGGAAATGGCGGAACCAACCCAGTCCACGCGCAGCTGTTTGCTACTGACATTGATGAAGACACCGTCTTGAGATACTTGGACAGATACCTCATGTATTACATTCTCACAGCTGACCGATTGGAACGTACAGCCCCATGGCAAGCCAAGTTGCCTTCCGGAAAGAACGGCGGTGGCCCCATTGAGCACTTGAAGGAGGTTATCATTGAAGACTCTCTTGGAATTTGCGATGAATTGGACAGTCGCATGCAACACTTGGTTGACACTTACCATGATGAATGGGTGAGTTTGGCTTGGTCGGGCTTCATTATTTTGCATGAATGACATTGTCGTCTCACTTTTCGCGCATGCATTGTGTTTTTTGTAGGCTGAGGTTGTCAAGGACCCCGCAAGGCGCGCTCAGTTCAAGCAATTCGTCAACACTGACGAGAACATTCCCAAGGACTCCATGATTGAATTTGTTGACATTCGTGGCCAGTTGCGCCCTGCTGACTGGCCCAAGGACGGCCAACCACAAACCATGTGGAAGCCTCCTGCCGATGATGTCTTTGCCAACTCACCAAAGTCTTGGGTCAAGGTCGGAAAGACCAGCGAATTTTTGCCCAATGTTGGTTCCCCCATCCTTTACGGAGAGACCCAACTTGCTGTCTTCAACAACGTGCAACGTGGAGAATGGTACTGCACACAAAACATGTGCCCACACAAGCAGGCGTTTGTATTGTCCCAGGGTATCATGGGAGATGCTGCTGGAACCCCCAAGGTTGCCTGCCCCTTGCACAAGAAGCAATTCGACCTGGAGAACGGCCAGGAACTTGGAGGAGAGTTGTCCATCACTATCTTCCAGATCAAGATTGAAGGCGACGACGTTTTGGTAGAGCTGCCATCGGAGGAAGAAGTCGATGCCATTCTGGGAACCAGCGGGCTTCGTGTGGAAAAGTCCGACTGTGTGGATCTTGCAGCCGATGCCTTGAAGGTCCCTACGCGAGATGTGTCCAAGCTGTCTGGTTCATCCAGCTCGAGCCGATCTGGTACAACCGTGCTCAACGCCAAGGCTGGAAACAGCACAGATGTGGAGCCATCCGACTGAAAGATGGATGTGCGTTCGTAGATTTAGAAGAAGGAATGGATGCCAGGGCTGCCATCCAAACGTTCCTGCCTGTCCTGAATTCGTGGCAGGACGCCGATATATAGATAATCTGTATTAGCGAAAAATACTGTCCTGTAAACTGTTGCAGTTGGAGGAGGTGAACCGTCTAGCTAGTACGCTGCCATTATCACTATAGCTAGCTAGGTTGTGGAAACGATGGCGTGCCTGCTTCCGAGTTTGTGGGCATCAATGATGTGAAGGCTAAGAAGATGAAACATTAGACTAGTAATGGCTCCTGGAGCAGGTATGATATGCCTCCATGGTTCTCTCTTTCCTGCTACCACAATGAGCTCCCGGCATCGGAACGATTGTTGGGCTCTTATCTCTACCACGGCTTGTCTTTGTCTTTCCACCACCCCCCACCATGCATTCCTTGGCCCCATTGAGATTCTTCTTTGCCTCGGCCTTTTCGCTCCTGGTTGTGCTTGCGCTCCTGCACTGCTGCAATCCACCCCTGGCCTCCACTCCCACCCATAGGCCAACTAACCCACGGTAACCTTTTGGTCTCTTTGTCTGCGCATTGAGACAAAAAAGCGGCGATAAATGCGGTAGCTTCAACAATGACGAGCGTCAGCGTCCTCTCAAAAGATACTGGTAGATGCGGTGTGCGTCCAATGTGGTGTTGGCGCCCATCAACACAATTGCTACTAGCTAGCTACCGCTGGCATTGCCCAAATAGTAACATAGCTACCCATGCAAAAAGGTCCACAACAGAATCAATCGAATAGAAGCTATACTATAAGCTACTAAAGATGGCGACCACTCCCAACAACGAATCGGCAGCGCCACAAAATTTGCCGACAGCCGTGGAGTTTGAACCACCTCTTGCCTGCGTAAGACGCATTCTCAAGACGACCCTTCCAGCATCGACCAACGTGGGCAAAGACGCATCCGCTGCATTTGCTCGTTCGGCGGGGATCTTTATCATTTACTTGACCGCCTGTGCCAATGACTTTGCTCGAGAGAATCGACGACAAACCATCACGGCCAATGATGTCTTGGCGGCGTGCAAGGTGAGTCTTCTATTTTGTTTTTAAAGAATGAGGTGGAGTGCTGTCATTGCTTACACCCTCATCTATTTAATTTATTTGTTGTTACTGTATCGTAGGAACTAGACTTTGAAGAATTCACACCCAAATTGGAGGAATTTTTGGAATCGTACCGAGCCAATGAAAAGAGAAAGAAAGACGCCAAAGCCAAGGCTGCCTCTGTGAAGGCCATGGACGAAAGCAGCAAACCCGCTACACCACAATCTACGGCCAGCGTCAATAATCCACCACGACAGGAAAAGGACGACGAGAGTACGGAAGAAGAAGTCGCCACGGAAGAAGAAGACAATGCGGAAGAGGACCATACAGCAGCCGCTGAACCACCCAGCAAGAAACAAAAAATGGACGAGGGAGAAGAATAAACATGACAACAAACAACAATATACACAAATGACAAACCATCTGCATTCAATGGAGATCAACTGACAATGCATTATCCCTGATGTGGGCTATTAGCTCTTTTCTACAGTATTTACTTGCTAGACTTTGGGTGGGTATTTATTAATAAGATATTTCAAGTACATGTAGAAGATGTGCCTTGAACGGGAATGGGATACCGAGAACTATAACAGTGCTGGTTATTATGCGACTAAGTTGCGTAATAATGAGCATCCTAAATTGCATCTCCTCGGTGCTGTAGCGTGCGTGGTTGGATATTGTCGATGGTGCGAGATTTCTTATTAGCCGCCAGCTGGCCTTTCATTGTTTCTAAGAGCAATATCGTTGCAGAAGTACGTACCATATGAGCCACTCCAACCATGCAAAAGAAGCCAACGAACGGCACGTGGGATCCAGGATAGCAAATAAATGACAAGCAACTGAAAATCCAATCCAATCCTACTTCAGTAATTGGCCCACTTGGCTGCCTACCGTAGCTGTAAACAAACTGACTAGCGACCGGCCCTCTATAACTTGTAGCTATCATTTTGGACATGACCAGCATTGCATCAGTTGCTTGTTTGCTTGCTTGGATACCGGTACAGGATTCGATTCGATTCCATTTACTATTCAATACTGCGGCATGGTATTGTCAATTTCCTTTCGCCATCTCATGATGCCTCCATCCATATTGTAGAGTCGATCGGCATCTACTCCTTGTTCAATCAATCGATGGCAGGCCTTTTTGCCTCTGACCCCGGCTTTGCAATAGACCAGTACATCACCCTCGGCAGGAATGTCGGTGATTTGGACGGTCCGATGGGGCGCGACACGGTCCGTAAAGGGAAGTGCGACAATATCATTTTCCGTTTGTAATCGAACGTCCAAAACCCACGGGGACCAACCATTGACCAACTTTTCCATGCATTGTTTGGGTTCCAAATTCTGAAAGGATGACGCCGCAGTAGTAGCAATATCGCCCTCGGCTTCGTCCATGGTTCGTCCTCCTTGTTTTGTTTCTTCTTTCGTTGGGGCTGTTGCAACTTTGGGTCCCGCACAGAATCCTTGATAATCAATCAATTCGGTAATGGGTTCCCGATCGTCCGCTCGTTGGAGTCCTATTTCACTAAACTTCATGGCCATGGCATCAAATACCAGTACGCGGCCACTGAGGAGTCCTTCTTTGCGTCCCAGTATATACTTGATGGCTTCGGTCGCTTGCAAACATCCCATGGAACCCGGTAGGACCCCCAACACTCCTCCTTCGGCACACGAGGGGACATCCCCCGGAGGTGGTGGCGTGGGGAGTAAATCCCGATAGGTGGGTCCGGTATTGTCCAGATTGAAAAACGACAATTGTCCTTCAAAGGCCAAAATGGCGGAATAGACCCATGGCAATCCCATAATTTCGCAGGCATCCGAAATGAGATATTTGGTGGGAAAGTTGTCGCTTCCGTCAATGACGATATCGTAGTTTTGCTCGTTGGAAAATCCCTCTTGCAGGATTCTCATGGCCGTTTGCGAAGTGAATTCTTCTTCGTACATTCTCACTTGTACCAATGGATTGATATCGAGAATGCGTTGTCGTGCCGATTCACATTTGGAGACTCCTACGGTCGAAGTTCCATGAATGATTTGTCGTTGTAGATTGGAGTGATCAACGACATCGGCATCGACAATGCCAATGTGTCCCACACCGGCCGCCGCCAAGTAGAGGAGACAGGGAGATCCCAATCCACCGGCACCGACCACCAGCACACTGGCCGCTTTTAATGCCTTTTGTCCCTCCATTCCGACATCCCCCAGTACCAAATGACGAGAATAACGAGATATTTCATCGTTGGTCAAATCGGGGAGTGCCCATACTCTTGTGTTGGGGGAATGGTGATGTTGTTGTCTGGATACCCTTTGCGAAACGGGCAAAAATCCAACCGTCAGGGTGGGACCCAAGAGGAACAGCGACAGGATGACACGGGTCGAGATCTTCATGGTGGAGCGCAACAATCAATAAGTTAATCTATAGAAGCGGTACGGTAGATATCTATTGAGTGCTACCCGCAACAATAGTCAACTAGCCTAATTGTGAAATCCGAAAAGATTGTCGTCGGTTGTTGGATAGATCTTCTTCGGACTGACGACTGACGTACAGTACATGCACAATGTTTGACACCAACATGACTGAATGTCTCGTGATTGAAGGAGCGCCACCAAAACCACTCTTCTTTCTTCTCCCCTCCCATTTTCTTTCTTCCTTCCATTTTCTTCCACTCTCTCTGGTTTCTCATCACCGTATCGTTTGCTCTGACCATGACGGGAACAACCACAACAACGACACCCCCCTCCGCTTCCAACAAAATGACCAAGCATAACAAGAAACGAGGACCCAAGCCCAAGATGACCAAGGAAGAACGGCGCGCCAAATACACGCAATTGGCGCGAGATCGAGAAACCCGTCGGCGCAAAAAGCTCCAACACGCAAATGTCATTTGTTACAATTGTCGAGAACGAGGCCATGCCGTGGCCGATTGTCCCAATAACACTGGAGAACGCAAGAAGACCCAATCGACTATTTGTTTCAAGTGCGGATCGACCGAACATTCCCTCAGTCAGTGTCCCAAACGACAAAACAGCAACAGTAGTGATCTTCCCTTTTGCCATTGCTTTATTTGTCATCAAACGGGACACCTCAGTTCCAAATGTCCACAAAATGAAAAGGGAATCTTTGTCAATGGGGGAGCTTGTAAAAAGTGTGGATCCAAGCAACACACGTCGAAACAGTGTCCCGAGAATCAAGACAACAACAACAAGAAAAAGGAGAAATCCGTCACGGGACTACCCGAAATAAATCCACAATCGTTAATGGAAGGGAAAGGGGATGATTTGGCCGGAATTAGTGAGGAACCAACAACAACCACTGATACTACGGACAAGCCAGAAAAGAAGCAACAAAAGAAGAAACGGCGCGTGGTCAAGTTTTAACCTAGAGAGGGCTCATTGAACTAAGAACATTCAGGATGATCCCTCTGCTCACTCCGAGACAAGCTTGAAATGTCCATCATGGACTAGATGGAGACGACCGTTGATACTTTCCTTTTAGACTGAAATATTAGAAGAAGTGCCAATAGAAGAACAAAACAAGAGACGCCCAAGGGAAGAAGCTGGTTGCTGGCAAGAGAAATGCTACAACTATCAAGCAAAGCTTCTGTTCTGTTGTTGCAGGCCACACAAAGTCGAAAGACAACAGCACACGCATGGTACCGATAGAAGTATACAATGTACCGTAGCGGAAATGCCTCTTCCCTCAAGCATGTACTCAGAATCTCCTCCAATGGGGCTTTGCTGATACGAACTAACTGTGTGCCTCTTGTGGTCCTGTTGTTCTTATGCTTTACATTGACTTTGCTAAACGAATTATTCTAAATTGCGAGGATGGTCGTTTTACGTGCTTGACACTCCCACTACGGTGCAGTACCGGGACCGGAACGACTGTACCGGTACCAGTGCGGCATTTCGAAACGTAGATAGAGAGCTTCGTCCGAATTCTGCCCCGCAAGTTGGCTGCGGATTGGACAGATACCATCGAAGATCATCTTCTCTTTGTGAAACACGGCTACTCACGCAGCTTGCGTAGATCACCAAGGATCTGAAACTTGGTTTCGTCGTCCAGCTCGTTAGTCCAGCCAACGTATTGATCCTCGGGAAGGTCTTCTCCACGTGTCAAAGCCTTCTCCAGCCAAAAGATCGCCATGTATTTGCTTCGGGGAGTGCCCAGTCCCATCATGTACTGAAATCCTAAATAGTACGCCGCGGTGACTGACCCTGCTTCCGCAGCAGCACAATTCACTTCAAAGGCTCTTTTGTGGTTTTTCTCCTTTTCGAATTTGAAAATGCCAAGGCCAATACCGGTAAGAAGCCGTGCTCCGAGTTTCTCTGATGCATAGAGACAGCCAGCGCTATGTGCCTTTTCTAGCCATCCTAAACCTGAACATGCATCTTTGTGGCAGTCAAAGGAAAAGTTGACTAGCTCTAGCATGGCGCCCACGTCGCCTTTCTTGGCCCGAGATACTAGACCAGCTTTCCAAAAGAAATGATTGTTTCTCCATGCCTTGACCATCTCGTCGTTCCTGTCGAGGGTGCCATTGAAAATGAGCTTGACAATTAGATAGTAGCGTTCCTTGCAGTATTCGAGGCGATCGCTCATTCGCTCGGTCGTGACGGGAGACCGAATTGTTCCGTGACCAGCTGCTCTACAGTTCTCAAAATATTGTTCGATGACATGTTTTTCGTAGACACGGCCATCGTCTGCCTTGACAGGAAATTGTGGGAGAGATAGCGAAATGGGACAAAGGAGCCAGTGATGCTCGTTTCTGCCCCCTGCGTAGTGGTCATCGTTGCCGGGCTCTTCATCGTCGTCGTTGCCACGCTCGTCGTTGCCGCTGTTCGACCGAGACTCGTCTACTTCTTCATCATCTTCTTCTTCTTCGTCGTCGTCGTCGTTTCCGCCCTCTGCGCCGTTGTCATCGATTGGCTCTTGTCCGTCGTCGTTGTGGCTCTCGTCGTCTTTCCCACTCTCGTCGTTGCCACTACTGTTCGATCGAGACTCGTCTTCTTCGTCATCGTCGTCGCTTCCGCCCTCTGCTTGGTCGTCGTTGCCTGGCTCTTCATCGTCGTCCTCGCCACGCTCGTTGTCATTGCCAGGCTCTTCATCGTCGTCGTTGCAACTGCTCGACCGAGCACTTGGAGACTCGCGTCCTTCATCTTCATTTCCGTCACCAGCTATTTGATTGTGATCTTGAGCGTTGTTGTTGTCGTCTACAGGTTGTAGGACCGCGCTTCATCATCGACGCCGTTGCAAGAAACGAGCATCCGTGCCGATCCTGGGTTTGTGTGCTTGGTCCGCAGGACTCCAGTAGCTTGCAGGACAACAACAGCATGCAGTACAACGAATGCAAAGGGGAGTAGAAGACTTTCAATGGGGTCCCTCGAGTGAGAAGAGTTCAATACTAAGAGCAACAAGAACATGGCAAGGAAAGAGAAAAATGAGACCGGAAACAAGGCGAGATCGAGCCCAAAGCTCCGACTGTTAACGTTCGTTTGTAACCATTTCTGTTGGCTTTTAAAGATAAAAAGAAAACCACACTTGCCCCAAAGTCGTGCCAGACAAAAGCAAATCCAGTACACTCAGTTCCAGTCGAAAATCAAAGTCGAATGCCATCATCACCGCTACCTGTGTTGAAGCGGTCGACAAAGTAGAGCTTGATAACACATTAGAGGGAGCCATCAACAGCATCCAAGCCTCTGTTGCTACACAGAGGCACCCCTGGACGTTCGTTCAATTCATTGGCTCACTTTAGTTAGAAGGAGGTGACGGCGTTGACCTTATTTCGCCCAATTTTTTAAATTCCTTTTTTCTTTTCTTTCTTTGGCAGCTGAAGCAGCAAGTCATGATGTGTCAGTAAAAAAGTCGGTTGACACACAGTAGACAACAAGAGCATTGGGCGGTACGGTGGCTTCGGCTGACCTGCAGGGAGGAGAAAATTTGTAAAAAGTCAAGCTCCATCATCATCATGATGAACGCCAAAGCCTCTAATTTCGATCCTTATCGGGGAGGACACCCTCCACCCAATCCATATGGCACTTCGACCACCACCACAGCTACTACTACTACTACCACTACAGCCTATTATGACGCTTCCGCGGCTTACCAAGTCCACCAGCAGCCGCCACAGCAAAGATACCCAGCCGACAATCCTTACGCCGTGTATGATACGGGCGGAATGGCCGCTGCTGTCTATCCTGGAACCGAAAATGGATATTATACCCAACAACAACAACCACATCAGCAGCAGCAGCAGCCGGCATTGGATCCTTCTTCTGCCGGGGCATACTGGAACGGTGGACCCGAAGTACAGACGCAAGATCCTGCTGTGCTTGCCCGGACGACCGAACCAGGACAATATTACCGTCTGGCTTCTCCCATCATACTACCCCAATGGGGAACCGCTCCTGTCACTGCATTGGCATATGACGAGACATACTCGGCCATGTATGTTGCCAGTGCCACATTTTCCAATGGCAGCAGAAATCCATCTACGAGGTGGAAAGTGACACCAGAACAAGCTTGTTATGATAGATCGTCCATGCTGGCAGTTCACAGTACCAATAAAGTAGATGAAGGGATGGTATACGCATCGGTGGCAGGTCACCCCGAAGCCTCTCGAAATACATTGATGGATGTTTACTCCTGTCTCTATGGCTTTGCCGGGATTTCCACTTGCAATGGGAAAAATAACAAGAACAACAGCAACAACAAACAGCCACCATCTTCACCCAAACGACCCGGGCATGCCCATCACATTCCCTCACACGCCTACAAACCTGTCTATGGCAGAACCAATTCATCCACACCCGGTATGGACCTTGCTACAGCCATGGCAGGAGGAGCCTTTGCAGCGGGAAAGAATACATTTCATATGGGAATCACGACACTGTTGCCAATGGCTGGCTCGGTGGCATCGGTGTCTCCGTCAGCGGTCAGGGTTCATGCGAATGGGGGACTCCAATTGGCCGATCAGGCAGTGGAAGGAATGCTGTGTGGCACGGTGCATCCACAACAACAACAGCAGCGCAATTCGCACATTGCCGTGGGTGGAATCTCGGTCAATAATGGTGGTGGTGGTGCCCACGTATACTGTTTGGATCTGTGGCGAGGCCTACACATTGTGACATCCAGAAAAATACAGGACACGGATGATGCATTCGGGGTTACTGCCATGGCAATGAGCCACAAGCGGGGATCGATTGTTGCAGGATGCTCGGATGGGAATATCCGTTTCCTGGATGGTTCCTTGCGAGAGGTGGCCAAAATTCGTGGGCATGCCAGTTGTGTGAATGATATTGCCGTCTCGGAGGATGGAACGTTGATTGCCACTACAGGGTATGGCTATCGACCGACCAAGAGCACGTCGCTTTATTCGTTTCCCGAGCCAAACATTCTGCTGTTTGATATTCGTTTCCTAGGTAAGTTACGGCGGACTGCTGAAACTCCACATACATGATGCAAGCAGATTCGATTCTTTTTGTGTTCTTACGAGTCTCTTTCGTTTTGATGTGCGGAGGCCGAGGGGGGATTGCACATTCATTTTCAGGGCTGAACGGTGGTCCTAGATTCGTCTCCTTCATCCCATCAGTCTCAGATGATCCATCGCCGGGGCGGCTTCTCGTGGCAAGTGGACAAAGTGGAGGGGGCATGCAGATCATTGTACCTTTCGAACCATCACAAAACGACATTCCTGCCAACTTTATGCTACCACAATTGGATAGAGGTGAGGCGATTAGCTCCATGGTTGTTTCTGAAGACAACCTTGCGCTGGGGACGTCACAGTGTCGGGTGTTGCAATACAAAATGGCGGGATATGACAGTTCCACACGCAACATGTCGGGAACAACTCGGACTGGTGTGTACGCCGCCAAAGAATTCTTTCCTGCTCAAGGGAGATCACCTAGGTCACCAGGGTCCTCCAAGAACATGGCGCCAACTTTGCCGCAGCCGAAGAAACCACTCGAGTTTCGTTCTTTTGTACCTCCAGCGCCAGCGCTCTCAATTGATGCTTCCGTTTTGAAATCGGGCAATCGAGGTTTGAGAAATGGTGTCAACGACAGAGTGAAGTCTGTGTTCTCGGCATACACGCTAATGGGCGAGCCAACGCTTACGCCGTTGTCGACAGGAAGATTTGGTCCACTCACAGACCACATCTTCATGCCTCCAGCAAAGAGAAGTATTGCACCGGACTTGGCTGAAAAATCAATCACATCGTCTGAGGGGGACTATCTGATGACAATACCAACCTCGTCGCTGGATGTGGATTTGTTTGAAAGTCACAATCCGAATGGTAAATGGAGACGCAAGCATACCAATGGCAGAGCAGGAAGGAATAACCCGGAACCAATACCGAATCCGAACAAGACAATCTACAACAAGAAGGTAGCAGCACTGGTTTACCAGCAACCGAAGAGAAATCCAAAATCTGACGCGGTAAGTCACGCGCCTTTTCGTCACCTCAGTTGCCATCTAGTATTGTGTCACTGAGGCTACCCTTCCCGTTCCCAAGGCGAAGGCGCATGACGAGACCACACAGCAAGATGTACCGGCTCGATATCGCTTGACCTTGCGCCCCAGCTTCAAGTCGGGAGCAACGTTTGATCATGCCGAGTACAATCGAACTGGCCTGTACCCTGGTTGGGACTACCCACCAACTATGCCCAACGCATTTGTGTCCCCGGTCCTTTTCCTCCTATACTTCAATCCAGCATTGCGATCAACCGTCTTTTCGAATCAGTACGACCAGCGCCTTCTCTCATCCCGACCGCCAACGATGATACCAGAACTCAGCTTCTTGTTTCTCCAGATCGAAGGTATCTCCCGCCTCGCCTATTCTTATCCCACAAACCTGCCACACCACGGACCGCGTCTGAGAGCGTGGGTTCCGACAAACTTCTTGGCATCCCTTTCTACCATGCCGGAAGCCCAGCAGCTTCAGATTCTGGACGGGGCGCCGGCAGCGGTTGAACTCCCTCGTCGACCTGAGGCATTCTATCTCTTCTTGCTGTATCAGATAGACAAAGAGCTTTCAAACACTTCCGTGTCAAAGCTTTTGGACTCGATGCATGGAACAGATTTCGTGAGCGTGAACGAATTCATCACCGGGTCTGGCGAAACCTCCCAATCAACTGCTCGAGCCATGACCATTGAGCTGGCATACGATTGCTTTAAAGACGATACAGAACCAGTTCGTTTTGGACAAGTGTTGCAGAAGGCATTGTGCCGAGAAACGCGGCTCAGGGCATACAATCAAAAGTCGGGTGCTTTCGAAACCATTGTGCAGCGAAAGATTGCTACGTCTTTGCCTGAAACGTTGTCACTGTCCTGCGCCTGCGCCGGAAGGAAAGAGGAAGATGGTCTCAACCGGTGGCGCAGCACACTTGGATCCGAAGACCATTGGCTTCCAGAGCTCATTGAAGTGGAACTTACGGACGATGGTGGGGTCCTTGTGCGAGAGTGCGGTTCCCCAAAGACCGGGAAATGGGACACTTTTGAGGCATCGTCCTCTATCCCTGCTACAGTTGCCAACCTTGTAACGGAAATGCGTTCTAGCTGCCAGAAGCGAAAGTACCGGTACCAACTGGATGCCGTTGTCTCGTACGTACGTGATGACCCCGACAGTTGTGCCGACGCTGATGCCGATTCATCTTGTGGCCATCATGTGGTGCACGTGCGAGTTCCGAACGCGTACAAGAAACTTTTGTTATCCGAGCAGCTGAAGCAGCTTGACATTCTGTCTCAGACGGATTGGGCGGATTCCAAGATATTCGTAAAGGAAAGCAATTGGGACAAGTCAAAGTTCGCGCTACGAGCCAAGAGTGTTCGTGATAAGTTAGCCTCACTGGAGAGTGACAATGACGACGATTCGGAAAGCTCTTGGATCCTTGCCAATGGATACGTCGTCTCTGACACTGTCATTGAGGACGCGCGGGCTTTCCATGTCTCCTTCAAGGAACCCTGCCTCGTTGTCTACAAGGCCATCGATTGTGACTCGAAGGAGCACGAGGAAGACGTATCTCCGAGCAGCGCGTTGAGCACCTCGATCCCCCCTGACGTGATGAAGACAAGATCAATCAGCGACGGCAGACCTCCGCAATATCCCTTTGTGGATATTGATTCTTTGCCCGATCGAGGTGACTTGATTGCGTTTGACGCCGAGTTTGTGTCGGTTCAAGAAGAAGAATCTACGTTGACCAAGTCTGGTTCCAAGGTTACGCTACGCGAAGTCCGTCACGCCGTAGCACGGATCTCAGTGATCGATTGCAAAACGAGGAACGTCATCATCGACGACCACGTGTTGCCACAAGAACGAATCGTAGACTACTTGACTCGCTTTAGTGGTATTGTTGCCCGTGATCTTGATCCGATGCTGAGCCCGCACCATTTGATCTCCACGAGAAGCGCCTACCTGAAGCTACGGTATCTGATGGAACGGTACGTATTGCAACGCTGAATGGAAATGTGCGCACCTAGCTTGCGTCTCATACATGCCTTTGTCGTGGCTCGGTTGAATGAATAAATAGAGGCTGCATTTTTGTTGGCCACGGTCTGTCGCAGGACTTTTTGATGGTGAACCTGGTGGTCCCGAGCCATCAGATTATTGACACGGTGGAGATTTTCCATCAGGACCGGATGCGGTACATTTCTCTTCGCTTTCTCGCCAACTACATTTTGGGTCGCGACATGCAGCGAGACACTCACGACTCTGTGGAGGATGCTTTGGCAGCGTTTGAGATCTACGTGAAGGCTCAGCAGCTCCAGGAGAATGGGCAATTTGACAAGGTGTTGAAGGAACTCTACGAATATGGGCGCAAGACGGATTGGAAACTAGGCGTTGAAGCCAAGAATTGAAGAGCAAACTAGAAACTATGCATACAATCAAATCAAATCAGAACAAGAAGACAGGCCATGAGAAGCCCGAGAGAAAAAGAGAAATATATTTGAGAAAGAAACTTCAGAAACACTAGAAAAACACCTAAAAACCAAATAAACACTGAAAAAGCCATGAGAAATAGGAGCCATGCATTGTATGATAGCTTATAGTTGATGAGTTATAAAGTAAGTAGTCGCGGAGGCGTAAGTGTTGTTGCCGCTTGTTGTTGTCCGGAACTGTCGGCCCAATCCGAACGGGCCATGATAGTAGATTTTGCACTGCCTGTTCTGTTTCCTCAGCTTGTACCCCACAGCCAATTCATCGGAAACCAGCGGCCCCATGGGATACAACTTGGAATGAAACAGCCATGTTATTCACATTGATATCGGAAAGAAGGGTGTGAATCTTTGCCCATGGAGGGAGAAAGAAGAAGCACAAACGACACTTTTGTTCTTCCTTATCTTGACCCGACGCTCGAATTGGAAGAGACGCTGCTGCTCAGGGAACGCAAATAAGCTTTGCGATGGTACGACGAGTACTTCTTGACACCCTTCAGATTCGCTGGTTCCTTGCCAAACTCTTCCAAAGCATCTTCCTGGCTCGGTGATGTTACCCAGTAAAGGACCAAACTGGTACCCACAATGGCGCTAATCTGAGTTGCTAATTCGGTCGACATTGTTGTGAAGAGTTTTGGATTGTGGAAACTAAAACAAAACAATGATACGAGCGGATGACTTTTAAGCTCGAGCAAAGAAGATTCCTTGCTAAGGAAAGTGTGCCGATGAAAGAAAGCAAGACGTTGCTGGTGGTATGCACAAGCAAGGAGTGGGAATCTTTTGCAAGGGTCAACATCGCCAACTCCATCTTACGTTGTTGGAGGGAGCCTGAGCCCTCCCTCTGTCGTTCCCAAAAATTGACAGTGAAGGAAAGATTTAGCAACATGACTCCGAATGTCTCACCGGTCCAAAATGACCATTTTTTATAGCCAGTGACCTCAGACCTGTCCAGGCAAAAAAACACATCAGCGTGCAAGCAGTCCCGTAAGTACCGCCGTACCGAACAGATACCGGTACCGGTAGATAGATGTTATGAAAAATCTATGGCTGATCCGTGGTGGTGATTTGATAGGCTGTGGTGCTGTGGTGCTTTCGCCTGGGTGGTTGAGGAGAGAGGGAAGGTGATCATGAGGTTTCTAAATAATGGGCAAACCACAAACAGATTCTTGTATTGGAGAGCTTTGCATGGCCACTTGAAAGTTGGGTTGGAAATTGACCCACGAAGCAAATTATGGCTGGCTGTCAAGAAGCTGTCATTGAAATGAGGGACATGCAAATGCTGTAAGCCACTCTATACCGTACCGGTAACGGTATGCAACAGTTTGGGTTCCATTATTTCGCAGTCCCTGCTCTAGGTAGTAATCAAGAGATTCTGCGGGCCAAACTGTACAATGTGACCAGCTATTGATTTGAATGGAATGTTTCACGCCAAAATTTTGAGCGCGAGGAGACCTATGAATGCTGCCGCCAAAGAGAGATCACCTGACGTCTCGAAGAAGACACGCCGTCGTTTTACATCGGATCAAGGCATGGAACCGAGGTTTCTTCTCTCGATGTTGAATACTGGTTGTATCAAACTTTGGGCGGCTAACGTGTACCGGTACCGGTATGCTGCTGGATGGATCATGTTACTCTACTGAGTACAGTATGTACTTTGATCAAGCCAACAGAGGGTGGTCAAGCTTACCGTAGGGGAACTACATCGTAGAGACAAAACTTAGGAGAGGACCTGGTGGGACCAGCGGGCAAAAACGATGGACGGATCTTGGTGACAGCACGCTGGGCCTTCACCTGGATAGTTGGATGTTTCAATCTTCAATGCCGAGACTGTCACTCACACTGCAGTTTTAATGCTACCCGGCCGTGCATCCAATTTCAGTATTCCATTGACTGTAGAAACCAAAGCAACTATGATAAGGTTAGCCACTATTGAAAGACATACATGTCCTGATGCTTTTTAGGTCCAGGTAAGCGAGGACACCAGCGCCATCTGGTCCAATGATTTCAGCAAAGAATGTGAATCTACTACGAGTACGTGTTCCGTACATCGTAGGCTGAGCTTGAATTGAATGGCCAATGACCGTTGGTTCGATCTATGGTAGCTCAATGGCCCAATTCTTTCGTCTAAATGACTTGACTCGACTCATTGGTGCTGGGCTATCTTTCTACTGTATGTAACTTGGCTTTGTGCCTGCAATAACAATATCATTGCATGAGTTGAGACAGGTCTGGAGTTGGCAAGGGTGCTGGTTCAAGATGCACATGTGGGCTCAGGAAGGCTCTGTGGGTGTGTATGCAGTTCTGCTGGGTTATATTTGTATTCTGGCCTTCAAGCCACTGTTCAGTTTTCGTCAAAACCCAGGCAAAGCGGCAAAGCTTCAATCTCGCCTTATTATATCAACAACATGGACCGTGAGGACCACCACCAGCGCCGTCGAGGCCAACAACAGCAACGACACAGCCGTCAACGACGCGAGAAGAATGTGCTCTCAACCCTGGACCACAACCATTTCCATCACCGGCAGGAAGGAGCCAAATCAAAGCCACGAAAACCCGTAGGCTTTCATCATCAGGACCGACGACTGCCTTTGTCGTCAGAGCGCAAACGCAAACCTCCCAGCCGAAGGCGCTCCTCTCACGGGTTTCAGCGACAACATCAGCAAAATTCTGCCTCTAAAAGGCGCCGTGGTTCAGGCGAACTACGAAAAGAGAGGCGCCAAAACCAATCACAATTTAGGGGGTCGTCGCTCAAGACAAAACCAACCATTCACACTCTCGACAATGACAGTAGCAGTGACGACGCCGATGACGAAGGCGAAGAACCACAGAATTTTGATGATGATGATGACAGTGACATGGAAGCTCCCTACTACCAGCCTTTGAAATTTCCAGGATTGAGTCAAATGCTCTTGGACCCAATCCCCGCTAAAAAGGTCCAAGAAGAGCCCCTACGGCCAGGTGATATCATTGAGTACACCAACCCGCTCTTTGTCGCTGGATCCAAACAAGGGCGACGCGTGGCACAAGTGCTCGCCGTCAAGTCCAGAGGGGATTTTGTTTTGGAACTCGACAATGATGAATTGCTCCCGAATGACACGCGCATCCGACGCGTCCGTGAATTCCGCGACAATCGATTGTTCCAGCATGCCGGCATCTATCGACAAGTCGAAGACTTTAAGCTCGTTGCAGGACGGCTCACCAACGAAAAATTCCTGCAGCGCAAAGTCCAGAAAATCAAAAAGATTCTAGAAGAAGGCAGCAAGGAAGCGCAGAAAATCTTCCTCGAGACATTTCAGAAAGGCAAAACCCACAAAAACAATGGCGGTTCTTCCAGTAGTAGTAGTAGTAGTAGTAGTGACTCGCATTCTTCCGATTCATCAAGCAAGGGGCCACCAAAACACCCCAGCAAGGGCCAAGGAGCTACCAACGCTTCTGCAGTAGATTTGCTGGAGAGCAGTGGTGCCGATTCAGATCTGGAGGAATTGTTGCGGCCCATCACGTCCATCAAACGTAAAAAGCGATCGCCGTCGCCCCAGAAAGGAAACAGCAGCAAAAGTAACAAACCCAAAGAGATAGTCCGTGATCTGCCGCAACGGCGCCCACTACAATCACCGCGCCAAAAACAAGACAATGTTGCCAACAAAAAGAAGGGTCCCTTGGAGGCAACAAGCAGTGAAGAAAGTGATGACGCCTGCATGGTCGTCGATGGCAATGCATCGAAACCCAAATCTGCTTCGCCCAGGGCGCCAAAAGGATCGCCCAGCAATGTTCTTGTCAAGCAAGCGTCCGAGACGCAAACGTGTAAAAGTCGAGGTGTGTCACCCAAAAAGGCAGCTCCGTCATTTTCGCTAGGCAAGCTCCAGCGCAAGCAGAAACACGGCAATTCTCTGGGCAAGGCAAACCTTGGGGCTCAAGCAGAAAAGCGAAACAAGGAAACAGCAGCCCGGGCGCCTCTGATCACACGGAAGAAACGCAGCAGCAACGACGATAGCATTGATCTTCTCAGTTCTGATGAGGAGTCAACGGTTGATGATGAAAGTAATCGCAATCGCAAGGAAACAAAACCATCAGCTACACCAGCAAAGCGGAAAGATCGACAATCTAGCGACAGCGTCTTTGACTTCCCCGACAACACCCAGGATGACCGTGTTGCGGCTGTTGAGGGCTTTGGCCGTAGGACACCCATTTTTGTTCGAGACGTCACCAATCCTGATCAGAGACAATCGTCTGGGAAAAAGTCTGTTCGCAAAACGCCTCCCAATAGCACTCCTTCGTCCACGGTGTCACCGTGTCCCAATCAGAGGCCACCGCGGAGATCTCTTCGGTTCTCCTCACCGATGCCTCGGGAGCAGGTTTCTTCCGTCAGAAGACACGAAGAGTCCACGGATCAATCGCAATCCACACAAGAGAACCACCAACAAATGGATGATGATCTTGCTGATGACGAGGAAAAGGCCATGGCAGAATCCAACGATGAATCGTCGCAATCAACCCGGGAGAGACAGTTCCAGTCGGACTCTGGTCTTTCCGACGAAGAGATGAATGTCATGCGAAAGTCAACCAATAAAACGTCTCAAGTCAATCATTCTCCTTCGGATTCTGATCTTTCTGATGACGACAAATATGCAACACGAAATGCCAATGGATCGTCACAACCCCCGCAAGGGAACCAATCTGATTCAGATGACGATCCTTCCGATGATGAGAAGCAAGAGCAGGAAATAGTTGACATTTCTTCCGTCGGAACGGCCAACAGTTCTGGGACGGACACATCGGATTCTGAAAAGCTCAGAAGGAACTCGACATCGGAATTGTGCATAGTCAGTGTGAATCGAAAGTCAAATCGCAGACCTACAAAGCGACCAAAGGGGAAACCCAAGACTTTGGCGACGCCAATGAAATGTTCAAATGGACAAGTAGCCTCATCCTCATCGGAAGAGGATGTTCACAACGACACCCCTCCGACCACGATCAAACAGCGAAGCCGCAGACTTGCTAATTCTCGCGAAGATGAAACATCCGGGGACAAAGTTGCGCGACATGCGCTGTTGAAGAAGCAGAGTTTGACAAATCAAGTGGGTTTCACTTTGAGCAAGTACAAGATTCCCAGGAAAGGGCCGCCCCAGGCGGCCCGTGCGAAATCGGTCACCTCGCTGCATGTGAGTGCGAAGTGTCCATCTTTCTATTCTCGCGAAAATGACGGCAGAAATTCTGGCGTCCAGAAGCGAAAGAAGACTCGCGACGAGGATCTATCGCTTGACCAGCCAAGTCAGTACTCAACAACTCAAAGCAGCGACACAGCCATGGCAACACCGACGAGTGGCCTCAAGGGGCTAAGTCTCTCTATTGAGACCGCGGATAGTAGTTCCGATGATGCTATCACCGGATCAACGGGATTTAGTCGACGACAGTTCCAAGAAATTGCGGAGCACGAGGTTCCAAGGAGTATAGCAAAGGGCAGAAGGAGAAAGTCATCTAGTAGTTTCCAGTCTGGTTTGAGCTTCACCAAAGTTCCCAGAGGCTGTCATTTCTGATGCATCATTCAACCAGAATGCTTGTCGTTTTGTCGCCCGCTCAGCTCAGGCTGGCCAGCTATGTATTAGAAGCAATCTACAAAACCTCGAAATAAACTGGACCGACCGGTAACTACTTTTTACTCGTTGTAGATTTCTTCTCTGGTTCAGGGGTCTCTGGTGCAGGCTTCGATTGGCGCAAGCCACCATCCAACTCTCCATTCATCGCAATCTCCTTGAGTAATAGCTTTGTTTCGGCTATCAGCCTTTGACGGTCGCTATTCTGCATCTCTTTGGTGGCGGCTATGTACGCCTCCTTTTCAGCAAGTTGTCGTTCCAGTTGTGCCAAGTTTTCTCGCATTTTTGTCAAGTGCATCCGTGCATTCGTGTTGAATTTGTACATTCCAAAGAAGAGGTCGAAGGAATCGCCCGATGTCATATCTGCAACGTCACAAAGTGCTGCATATTCCTTGGACACCACGGGTGAGGGTGGCAAGAGCTCCTTATCCACGAGCAACCGACCCATGAGATGGGTCACAAATTCTGCGTCTGCGATGGAAGCATCGTGTTGCTCCGCGTTCACTGTCAAGCCAGGCAAATGCAGTCGTGAGGAGAACCATCCAGAGCGCGGGCAAACACACCGCACCTAGGCATGAAGGCTCAAACTCAATGGTTGAAACACACTGACAACAAAGGACTTACTCTCAACAAGTCGGCATCGAGCATCTGCAAATATCTGGAGATACCGTTCACATCGCGGGACATCTGAGATCCGTACCTTCTCGTACACCATGGGACGACCATCCCAGACGGAAGCCGAGTACGAATCATCAACCACCACCCCGTCGCCGCGTTTTCCTCCCGTCATGTCCACCGGGCCAAACATTGGATGCGAGCTGAGAATATCAATGTCAGGACGGTCACCGAACACCCTCAACAACACTTCCTTGGGATGAGAGTTCAACGGACACACATCTACCACCAGAACCTTTCGGAATAAGTCTGCTGGCAGACCACGAATGACATCTTCAAACTTGATCATTGGAACTGCGAAAATGACAACATCCAAGCCGGTTAGGAAGCTGGACATTTCATAATGTGGATAAAACTCGACACCGAGATTCTTGGCCTCAGCAGACTACAAGGCGAAGATTTCGAATGAGCAAATCATGTTTTTCAATTGACCACGTATCACTTCCATGTTTGTACGTACCTTGTCGAGGATGTCCAGCGCAGTAACGCGATTGTTTCGAGTCATCCTTCGAGCCAGAAATTGACCGTAGCTACCAAAGCCAATGATTCCAATGTTCAAGGGCTTGTTGCCCTCCATGTCGCTTGGGAGCGTTGATACTGATGCGCTCTTTGGGTCAACCTCTATCAATTTTAGTCTCTTGACTGCGCTGGCGACCGGACCCACCAACTTGGACTTGACCGGGTAGGAACCAAGGATCCTTAAGAAATCAGCTTGTTCTCTCAAGTGTGACAAGGCGTTTTGAGTGTTTTCGTCTAACTCTGCAGCCGTAAAGTCCAAGTAGAAGCAATATCGGAAGCGAGGCAATGCAGCAGCGTTACGAGACTTGCGACCCAGCTGTTGGCTCTTGAACTTCAAATAGTTTAGCAGTGACGCTGACGTTGGTCGGCTCTCGATCTTGGTACAATCGATATCCCGGAGAGAAAAGCAAGCAAGTGCTTTGTAGAGGGCTCCTGTGGAATGGTTTCGAAACGAGGCCAAAGTGAGTACTCTAGTTGCACAGCAGGCCACAAAGCTCATAGCACACGCTGCCATTTCGTACCCGGCGAATCTGGCAACGCAAAGACAATAGAGGTCTTGGACGGGATTTTCTTGTTCAAAAACTGTACAACGTCTTTCCTCGCCAACAATAAGAAGCGGGTAAAGTTGGTATCGTCGTCCTCTATCCCTTTGTTTAAACAGTTCAGTTTGTAAATGTTTCCTGCAAGATCAGATGCAATAGCCGCAGTATTTTCAGGGGTGCAATTCTCAGGTAGCTCGAGCCCCTCAGAAATCATTTTGGCGGATCCAGCTGTATCATAGGTTGCTATTGGTGTGATGCCAAGGCCCCTCAGAAAATTGGCGCATTGAGCCAGTGCCTGGGGGTGGGATATGGCATATTTGATGGATTCTCGTTTGACGCCGGGTTTGGCCAAAAGACAATGCTTCACACGAAACTCGTGCTCTCCAATGATTGTCCTTGGGTTGATTGTGTGGTACATGTTTGTAATGGAAGATGAACGTGAGAACCGAGCTCGGCAACCAAAGCACCGCCACGTTTCGTATCAAGATAGCTCACAGTTGATATCTCAGCATGAGATCGTAATTCTCGTGAATGCTTCCACCTAGAGAGTTTTCAATAGGAAGGCATGCATAGTCGCATTCCATTAGCGCCACAGCTCGGAAGGCAGCTTCAAAACTCGGTCTTCCCACCGCAAAGACATTGGGACCCAGCAATTCTCTTGTGGCCTTTTCAGAATAGGCCCCTGGCTCCCCTTGATATGCTACCCGAATTATTGCTGAACCTGAAGAGTTGTCGTCATCATCCATAGACATGGAACCACCTCGCAAGGATAGCGGAATGTTCGCCGCCTGGGTCTTGGAAGTCTGGATAGGCACAATGGCTGCCGTTTTGTACAAGCACAGCCATGAAAGCAAAAAAAGCATCCGCTTCCGCTGGATCATGATTCCTGATGGCTAATGGCACCTTTGCGATCGTTGTGTATCTGGTTTTATGATGGCTATCTCAGATCGAGGTGGGTCTCTGCTTGATGTTTTGATTGCTACCCGAAACCTCATTGGCATGGCAGCGGGTCTCATTTTTGTGCGGTTGTGGATTGGCTTCAATGATGTCACCTTTAAGCTGGTTGAGCTACTGGCTTTCTCGTTTGCATCAACGCATCTGGCACACAAAATCTTAAAAGTTGGGTAAATGGTTCCAAGTCAAATCAGTAGCTTTCCATTAGTCAAGCCCCTATACTGTGAATGATCGGGACCATGCAAACTCAGAGGTTATCAAGCACGAAGACAAGATGATGAAGTGAACTCGGGTGTTGACGAAGAATGATTTGAGTTATGATTTGTGTTTGAGATTCAATGATTCAGTTTGCTACAGGAGCAGAGCAGAATGGTCGAGTTTGAATTTGTGGATTGTTTGCAGGATCAAGGGCTCGAACATTTGTCTTCAATAAGGTGGCTGTGTGGCTTCTTGCAGTACCGGTACCATGGTAGCGGTTCGTGCAAGAAACAGCCTTCATTTTCGTTCCGAAAGCCATTCCGCTAAAATGGCATTGTCGAGCTTATGGGCTGGCCTTGACTGGGGACCCAATATCTGCTTACAACCCTTCCTGTTGAGATGAATACTGCTCCTGATCAATCCATGAGGTGCTTTTCGAGCAACAGTATTTCTGCTGGCTCACCTGGGTTGTCGATGAATCTGTAGCCCATGTTCATGTACATCGCCTTGGCTGCTTCATTACTGGTGAGAACTTTCAGATAGAGAACAGAACTGTTGAACTCTTTCAAAGCTATTGTTTCGCATAGCTCAACCTGAATCGATTCAAGCACCAGAATTAGCAACCAAAACCAGGCCAATAGTATGAAGAGCAGTAGTGGATGGAATGGAACCTACCAGTCTTCTTCCAACGCCTTGACGTCGCACATTGGGGCTGACCAAGAGATCACTGAGCATTGGACGGGGGTTTCTGTGTACGAAGGGGAGATAGGAGGTGTTGGCATTGGTTGTTGAATGCCCGATTAAAAATAGACACGCCTAGCGTCAATCTGCAGGTTCTTGAAGCTGGCTAGCTAGTACCTGATGGTGGTCAATCTCACAATCATTCATTCACTCACGTTCTATGAAAGGTGCTTGGAGGGGGTGGTCTGCTGTCCAATTGACAGAACCCAATGACCTCTTGCCTACCTGTCAGTGCCGCTACCAGCATTCTGTGTTTATGTCTCTCCTCTCTCTTTGGGAAGCTGTTTTGCAATCTGGTGTATTCTGCCAATCTTAAAAAGCAACGGGAACATGAAACAGTTCAAAAGCAGGCAAAAAGATCTTGGGTTAGGTCAAGTAAAGATAGATCCACTGGATATTGTTGGGGTAGAGTGGAGCCCTACCGACAGCCCTACCGACAATGGTACTTCGTCACACAGCTTGGATTGTTGTAAAAGGCGTCAACCATCATGTCACTAACAGGCATCAAATCTGACTAGAAACGTGAGCAGTTGTTTACTATGTGGAGACTGACAGAGCACTTTTGCATTGCAATAAACTGGAAGTCTACATGTACCTGGGGATGTACTGTCTCGAATGTGCATTTCAGCTTGGATGGAGACCATTCCTGTGTACAGCCGGTTGGCATGAGCATCCAATGCCAAGACTGACTCGGATTGAAAAAAGACGGAGATCGACAAAACCAACAGACAAAGGCAGCCACTAAACGGAGGCATTGTCGACGGCCCCATAGCAGGAGGCAGAGCAAGCTTAAGGGAGCGATAAGCCAAGGAAGCGATGATGTTATGATGTTGTGGGTGGTGGATTGGCTAAAAATGAGACAACTCGGGACTCGGATGCATCGTGACTTGAAGAACCTCCCATCATGATAAGGCATCTCCGGAGCGGTCGCAAGATAGTAAAGATAGTTTGGGTCACTTGAAAACAAAGCCAAAGTACACAGTTAGACTCTAGCTAGCTAGTAGATGGCTGGACTGGTGGGTTGCATTCCTCCTGCTCTTTGCACATGGCATCATCACAATGCTGCTGATCGTCGTTGGGCTGATGACCTTCGGGCTGACCATTGTGGGGTTGATGATCTTTGGGATAATCATTGTGGGGAAGATGATCTTTGGGCTGGGTCACTGGGAGCTGCTGAGTTGTACTGGGAAGGTTCATGGGTTCACAATCCTCCTTTGTTTCAGGGGCAAGGTCGACCTCCTGCTCTTTGAACACGGCCCCATCACGATCCTGCTGATCATTGTGGGGTATATGATCTGTGGGCTGATCATTGTGGGGAAGATGATCCTTGGGCTGGGTCTCTGGGAGCTGCTGAGCTTTACTGGCAAGGTTCATGGGTTCATCGAGTGGATTGTTGTCACGATCCTCCTTTGGTGGTGCAGGGGCAGGGTCAACCTCGGGCTCTTTGCACATGGCATCATCACGATCCTGCTGATCCTTGTTGGCCGGATGACCTTCGGGTTGATCATTCTGGGGTACCGGTACTAGATGATCTTTGGGCTGGGTCTCTGAGAGCTGCTGGGTTTGACTGGCACGGTTCATCGTTTCATTGAGCGGATTGTTGCCGCCATCCTCCTCCTTTGTTGCAGGGTCCACAGATTCCAGCCACTTTTTCAATGCCGCGGCGACAGACTTTGATTTATCCTCACGTAGAACCATGTGTTTGTCCCCCGCGAGAAAGTTCTCTGCGTGGGTTCGATCGAATGGTCCCAAACCGCTGTCGTCCTCCTCCGATTGAAACGCCAGCAAGTTCAGTACGGCTGTCGCAGTCAGCTGTCCCTTGGACTCCTCAATGTAAGAAGGCAAGCGATTTCGTACTTGTAGCACGAGCTCGAGGTGTTCGGTTGACATGTGACTGCCTTTCTTTGCTCGTCGACTCCTACTAGTGGATGCGGCGCTTGCCTTTCGGTTCAGGTCAATCTGAGCATGAATCTCTTCTGCGTTTGTCTTTTTCCACCAGTCCTCCGAAATCGTGCACCGGCTAGTAGGCATCTCCTTTCTTTGGTTAATTGTAGTGGTGGTGGTGGGAGCACTGCGGCTTCCAGTGGGAGCAGATTTCGTCAATCCGCTCTTGGCCCTCCAGGATGAAAAAGCCCTGCTGCTGGTTGCTGTTGTTGTTGTGTTGGCTCGCTGTTCGGACTTTCGGCTCTTCTTCAAGGGAGGCATCTCCGCCGCATTCGCCGTCGTGGATGCAAACATGGTCGCCCGTCGTTTTGTGGGCCGCATCAAGTCCGCTACCAATGCTGTGTCGCTGTTTTGTTTCATGGTCTCTTCTTGCGCCTCCACAAGTGCACTGATTTTGGCCGCTTGTTTTTGGACCGCACATTCCGTGCCTTTTAATTTGGACGTTCGCAACGTGTACTTGCCCAAGGGCATCCAGACGGGATCCGCATTCGGTACCAAATTGCGCCGATGCATTTTCTGAATCAGCTTGACTCGGTCGGATTTGTTCAAACCAGGGAGCAACCGTGGTCCCACTTCAGTAAACTCGACATCAAAACCGCTGCCACCCTGTTTCACAGCGGAAATTGTGGCCGTGTAGCTTTGTTTTCCGCCAATTTCGTTGGGATGGTAGTACTCCACAATACACCCCGCTTGGATGGTTTGTCGCTTCTTTTTCTTGATTTCGACAGAATCAAACGAGTCAATTCTGGTAAGAGATTGGTACTGCTTTGGGTCTTCTTCCTCCTCCGAGTCGGTGCTGCCGTCATCTGAATCATTTGGATGGTCGGCGCTCTTTGGTTTGGAGGATGATGGTGTCATGGATGCATCTGCATGTGAGCAAGATTTGTTTTGCCGCGAGAAAAATGCCACAGTCTCCTCTAGGATGCATTTTTCTTCCAATAGTTTTTTGGTAGTGTATTTGGGCTGCATGTCTTTGTCTTTTTTGGCTCTCAGATATTCCATGTAGGCATCCATGTGTTTGGCAGACACTGTCATTGTTGTCTCGCTCTCGTTGTCTTGGACCATGGCTGTAAGTTGATTGGAGGATGCCTCGTAGCGTGTGAATTCATTGGGCAGCATGTACTGGATCCAGATTTTTCCATCTTTTTGTTTATGATGATCTGCCAGTTCAGAATCATTGAGCACTCTACAGGGAAGACATTCAATATCCTTTCCATGCTTGGTCGGTTTGAGATGCCACTTTAGTTTGTCGACATTGTAGTCCAAGGATTTGCCATAAAAGCAGTAGTCCTCAATATTGTCTTTGATTTTCTTGCGAACCTGTTCCTCCAAGGCGGTTGGACTTTTTGGATCTTCCTTGGGCGTCGAAGTCGTCTCCTCGTCACTACTTCCTGGCGACGACTGACTGACCAATGCTGCTTTTTGGAATGGATTGAACGACAACAATTCCTTCTCGTCGTCGGAATCGTCCGAATTTAGGTCGTCAGTGTGGTTCATTACTGTCTTGTCTTGCTGCTGTTGCGAGCTACTAGCTGATGAGGATGATGATCTCTGGTGTTGGCATACTTCTATGGGTCCAATGAGTTACTTTTCTAAAGTTAGTTGATAAAGGACAGCCTTGTCATTTTTTTTGTGTGATGGTTTTCTGAGCGGTTTCTGTTGTTTCGCCAGCCCCAACGTCATTGTGCGAGGGTTGAGGATAAACAATCCTTTGATCCAGGACACAAAACGAAACATGGCCTCCGTGGAGACCTCGACGGCACCTACCTTGTAAAAACATCACAAGGATCAACATCCAATCCAAGAAGACCTACATGTATTGAGACAATCAACAACAACCACAACAACATTACACAACCATCACCATGTCTGACGACGAAGGCAAAGATGACAACAAGGTGACGGCTCATACCTACGGAGCTTTGGATACTAGTCAAGTCACCAATGAGTGTTGGCTGGTCCGCATCCCTCCCAGTTTAGCTCACGTTTGGAACAAGGCGCCGGAAGGCACCGTGTTGGGCGATCTAGTCTTTACCAAGGGAGGCCCTCCCACGGCCAAGCACAGGGGCGCCAAGCCGGTCAAACCGACGGTTCAGATCCGTGTGGCACCGGAAATGCTCCAAGAAGAAGATGAAATTGACCCGCAAGACGAGTCGCCCGTGGTCAATCAGCAACAACTCACCATCCCACTCAACTATTCCATGGCCGCCATGACCAAAAAGTGTCCAAGGCTTCATCCATTCTCGCGTCATCCTCAAAATGGATCCGTCAAGCTGTGGGGAACGGTCACTAGAACTGCCAATCTACAAGTCGAACAGGATCGCAACTATCGACAACTCCTCAAAGATCGGCTCATTCAGACATCCGTCAATTCCAGTCGATTCGTCAAGCCAGTCGATGCGCCACAATCAGTTGTCGCCAAACAGCAACGACGCGTCGGAGCTGTTCCCAGTCTCAAAGCCAATGGCGAAGAAGAACCGGAATCCGCCACCTTTTCCAATGCCGTCTATCAATTTGGAAAACGCAAATTGGAAGCCCAGCAGGCCAACGAATCGGCACACAATTCCATGTTGGCAGGTGCCGGCCCCAACAAACGCATGCGACAATTCTCGCCCGATCAACCCATGCGATCCGTCATTTTCGAACTCTTTGAACAGCAAAAGTATTGGACCGTCAAGGATCTCAAGGGAGCCGCCGCGGCTGGAGGAGCCGTGTCCACCAAGAAGAGCGAAACCGAAATTCGTGATGTGCTACGAGAAATTGGACTCTATCATCGCAGTGGAGATCACAAGACTATGGTACGTGTCGATCAAATCAAATCAGCCATAACAAATCCTTCCGCGTCAAACATGCATGTATGCTCGTTCCTTTCATATGAATCCCTCACATCATGTTGTTCCTCCGCCAATAATTATTTGTCCAGTGGGAATTGAAAAAGGAATTCCAGCAGCAGTCGTAAAGGACGAGCCTTTTTTTCAGAGAAAATATCAATATACGAATGTTTTGCCACGTTGGGATGCTTTCTATTATTTTAAAAAGTTAAAAAGTTGCCTGCAGTTTACAGAAATGTGCCGCCTGTAGCCTTGTCTCTCCTTGTCTCAGTATTATTGTAGCATCGGGACGCTCGATGACGGATGATAGTCTGCTCTATCCGTACTCCCGCTCCAAGCGATCCTCGGTGAGCACGCCCACAAGTAGTCGTTTCCACTTGGTATAAATGTCCCTCTTTCTGGCCCTTTCTTCGTCTTCTTCCTTCTTCTGTGCTACTTCACCGTACGCTTCATGTAGTAGCTCCGCATTGTGTTCATGAACCACCACGCCTGTTTTGGACGCATGCACGACAAGGGAACTGAGTTACAAGAAAGTGTCGCTCACCATTGAAGGATATTATCGTGAACGGTTTCTTACCTTGAAACTTTGGTTTGCGATTCACACCGTGGCCCTCAAAGCCCAACATGCACGGGGCATAAGGACTAAATATGCCAATCAATCAAGCAAGCGCACCAATTGAGGGGAATGAATAGATGACTCCGTCAGAGAGCTCCAGATCAGAATGCAATCCCAAGAGAGCTAGACCACTTACATTCCCAATTGCTTTGCGACCTGTGATATACCCGGTTCGTCCGCATGTGCCAAGCCGGGGTTGATGAGTTGAACTTCAATGTTGCCAAATTTGTTGCGAGGAATCCTGTCGTCGGGTCCCACACGAGGAAGGTTCCAAGGGACTGTTTGCCAAATGGCATAGAGAGAGATCTTTCCGTCATTGGTTTCATCGTCGTCCATCCCCAAGTCGTCTAGATTCGTCTCGGCCAAGTACGACTTGACTGGTTGGAAGGATGTTCCAGCCGCTGGCTTTTTCCGAGGTTCCACGCGCTTGACGGGTATGTCGAGTTCACAGTCCCTTACTTTGCGGTGCTGGTAGAGCCATTTCTGGGCTGTCAGCGCCTGGCTCACATGTTCACGGAGAAAGACGCACTGGCCTTTGAAAAAAGCTATTGGTTTGGCATCCGGCGACAAGACTTCCCTTGCTTTGAGGACACTCTTTATGACGTATACAGGGTGATTGTTGAATTCATCTTTGGATGTCGGAACAGTCTCGCACTGGGCTTTCTTGGAGAGCTCTTCCTTTTCCCGTTCGAGGGCCTTGTCCAAGTCATTGTCCACACGACGTTTCGTCTTGTCATTGCTTGCTGCTGCCTGTTGTTGCGGTTTGGATGCGACTTTGAGTGAATTTACGCCCTCTTCTGGTTGCGCATTTTCTGTACCATTCGAGGAACCATTGTTCAACTTATCGATTGCCTTTGACCACCAAGTTGATTGTTGTGGATTGGAAAGCATTTTCGCTTGGATTTTTCGAGGGACCCCACGGAGTTGTAGCGTTTTGCTCATGCTGCTGGAATACCTGGGGGTAACATCGGTTACGTACTGCATTTGCTCATCAGACCCGAGATGCTCGGCAGCAATTACAAAGCAGACAGGCCTCGCCCTTGACGATGTTTGGACTGCGCGTTTCTTCTTGTGCCCGTTCGCAGATTCAACGTGGTTGTTCTTGTCGAGAAGAATCTTTTCCACGAGCTGTGGCTGGTCCATTGCTTGCATCTCTGGATCCACATGAATCCATCGCATGTTGCCGTTTTCAGCTCGACAAAACACCTCTGCCCATCCAATCACAACCTGCCCCGCCACACTGCTTTCATGACGAGTCGGTGAAAGCCCCAAGGAGTTCAGGTCCTTTTGTTCATCTGACGACGCAGCAGCCGACCATCGTTTTCGCTTTTTGGTTGATGTTGAACCCCTTGCTGATTTGCCATCTTTGTCATGCTGATTGCTGAGTGTCCATGACGCCAAGGCACGAAATGACGTCGCCACGGGGTGATTCACATCCACATCTTTTGATATTGGTTCAATCGCAGCTGCAAATCTCACTCTCCAGCCAAGCGACCTTTGTTGGGGACGACGCAGCGATTTGTAGAGGAATTTATTAGTAACATGTGCCATGTAAGAACTCAGACATCGAAGACTTACCTTGTCATTGTTACGAACAGGTTGACTTTGTCTGAACTTGTCCATACTATGTCTTGCCCGTCACATACAAGCTGCGCGTCTTCATTCTGGGAAGAGGCCAAGTACGCACAATACTCCACCAGCCTGTTTGGAGAGGGGTGTGGGCGTCGTTCCTCGGGCGGAGTTTCTTTCATTTTACTCTTCTTGGCTTGCCGACGCCTTGTGGCAGGAGCTCCTGCTCTTCTGTTGAAGCGTAATGTTTGCAATCGTCGTCTTTCAGCATTGGACACTAAATCATGGAACCATGAATAAAGTGCATGTACTTCCTTCTTGGATGGTTGAGAACCCCCATTAAAAGTAGGAGGAACAAGACTCAAAGCCACGGCCATGGCCAAATCATCACTGCACTGCTTGGAGTTAAAGACAACGTGGCTTGTCAGAGCCAACCAAGAAGCTCGATGGAGGTGATCTACCAGTAGTCTGACATTTTGCGTCAAGGAACCAAATCCGTACTTGCGACGCGTTTTCCCCTTCCTTTTCTTCTTTTCTTCTTGCTTGCCAGGTGTTTCGCTTGATGCAAACATAGTCGACACGATATCCTGACCAGCGGTATCATTATTTTCTTCTTCGTCATCATCCGCATCTTCCCAGTCCAGCGCATCCTCGTCATCGTCATCTTCAAAGTCGTAATTGAAACCAAAAGAAAACTGAGATTCTTCCACGCGACCTTGGCCGCTTGAATCCAACAAAGATACTTTATTATTCTTATCGTTCTCCTTGTCTTCGTCGTCGTCGTTCTCTGGACTAGTTGTGGGTATCTCGCCAATGGCTTTGGCTGCAGGTTTTGACTCTGGTAGTAACAACCGCGTGAACGGAGGCTCTTCCTGCTGCTCTTTTTCGTCCTCCTCGTCGGACGATAGGTTCAGGCTGAAGCTCATTTTGAACGATCTCCAAATAGCTGTTGTAGTGGACGATGAAAGAATGAAATCGAGGCCAAGATCTTCGGTTTAGTGGTGGCTCAAGAGGGAACTTGCTTCCAACAATGAAGACTGAGGACTCTCATTTGGCCCGATATTGGCTCGCGTTATGCATCGTGGTACAGTTTCCACGGTTTGGTCGCTTGGTAACAACCATACGAAGCATACTGTACGGTGGGTACTATCTAGCTACCGAGAGCTTGCAAACACATCCAACATACCCGCCGAAGTTCGTGAGGCAACCTATTACACTGGTATCGTGCAGGTAGCAAACTCTTGCCGAATGGTTGCTTCCAATCCATCCGTGATCAATGAAGACGATGTTTCGATGATACGGCTCCTCTCTTCAAGAAAAGAGTCGTACCACAATTGCTGCCTCTGTTCCTTCTGATCAACACCTACAGTACCTTCTACTAGCTAGTACCGGCACTGTCCCCACGCGCCTCCGCATCAAAAACCGGCACCGTACACAAGCTCGGTCAGGTGGTGCCCACACGTGGCTTTTATCAGGAAACAGAATTGAGTTGCGTCGCCAATGAATGGAGCACAGCTGTGGTAGGCCTATGAGGAGACTGAATGAGCGGCAGTGGAACGGTCGTTCTATTATAAGCCTAGTCAATACATGTACAGCGTAGAGGAAGAGCAATGTCGCTCTCGTTGTCATAGTACGGTATGTTCGTCCGCGGGGTGGCGGGGTGTGGAACGGTTGTTCTATTCTCAGCCTTTATTAGTCAACAGAGGGTCAAAGTGGCAACGTGCGTGGTGTAGCTACCTTACAAAAATGAGGACGGACGACAACCGCGTTCAAAGAAGCCGAAACAAAGCACAGCAGATTGAAGAATGATGAATCGATTCGACGGTTCACTTGCAGGAGCTGGCTAGCTATACTGCAAATGGAACCAAGTAGTTGTCAACGGTATCGGAACTTGCTGAGAGCGAAGCAAGCGGGACATCGAACCTACAGAAAGCTGGATTAGTACAGTGTACCCTGGCTAGCTACTAGCTAGCGGGTAGCTAGTAGCTAGCCAGAGCATGCTTCCTGCACCTAGTACCAGGTACCGTAGCCAGATGCACGTTGGAGAGACTTACCAATGAAGGACTGTCATTCTACACTCCCCACTCCCCACAGACGCATCGATATAAAGCCAGAAACTTCTTCTTTCAGTGTCTGCGAAGCCAGAACCGGTACCAGTGCAGCCCAACTGCTTCCGGCATTTTGGAGTATCTTTTGATGTGACACTAACTGTCACTCGCTGTATCTTTGGCCTTGATCGGCATTTGACGGCTGACGAAGCCATGCTGTAGGAAGCCCAATCAACAAAATCAAAAAACACTCTTCTTGTCTTCTTGTTCTATCCTTCTTGCCACCGTCAAAAATCCAATCTTCCTCCTTTGACAACCTTTTGCTTGGGTAAGTGGAACCATGAAAAGCTCTCTGTGTGGCCGGTGGTCGAAAACTGGAGTTTCTCTGTCTGTTTCGAAAGGAGTGTTTTTCTTATCACACGATTATACCCAAGATCCGTCGCAGGATATCTCGTGTCAAAACTACAGGACTCACATGGTTCTTTTTTTTCTTCTTGGACTTCGCACAATATATTACAGAACCAACATGATGATTAGTCGCAGTGTGATTATTGCCTGTCTCCTGGCCGGTTCCAGCTCCGCCTTTGCTGTTCAGCAGCCATCCCCACCGGCGTTCGCCGTCCGATCCAATGTCCTTCAATCATCCAATGTTCTTCGAATGTCGGGTGGCGATGCTCCCGAACTAAGCGTAAGAAGAAAAAGTTTGAAAAAGAATGAAGCTTTGAATCCTGCCATCAAGGAACTTACGGAGTTCATTGATATTTTCTGTTTTCTTCTTCCATACATTTATATTTTAGCCACCACCTGCTCTCTATCAGGGGGCCGTTGCCGCTGGAGTCAAGAAGGCTCAAAATTCCTTTGGAAATATTTTCAAACTCGGAATTGTTGCTGGATGTCACATTGCTTTTGGGGCTTTTCTGGCCATTAGCGTTGGTGGAGCATGCCCAGGCATTGCTGCAGAAAACCCTGGTCTTCAAAAGGTACGTGTTTCGAAAAAAGGATTTGACAAAAGTCTAGTTAATTCCCCTCCAAATGTATATATGCTCAGTTGGTATGGTTCAATACCTCCTTTTATTGGCATTCCAGATTATCATGGGTGCTTTTGGCCTTCCTTTTGGACTGATCATGACCTTGGTTTCTGGAGCTGAATTATTTACTGGAAACACAGCCCTTGTCACAGCAGCTTGGATGGAAGGAAAGGTCAAGAAGGAAGAACTGACCAAGAATTGGGTTGCTTCCTATCTAGGAAACTTTGTTGGATCCCTTATCATGGCGTACCTGGTCTACAAGGGGAAAACTCTTGGAGCTCTCCCCGGTGCTGTGAATATTGCCACTGCCAAGTGTGCTGTACCTTTTGAAGTTGCCTTCATTCGTGGCATTCTCTGTAACTGGCTCGTGTGCATGGCTGTGTACATGGCCTCAGGATGCAAGTCTATGGCTGGAAAAATGACTGCTGTTTGGTTCCCCATCTCAGCATTTGTTGCCCTTGTAAGTTTGGTGTTTTGACTGCTGGTCTTGGTTCTTTTAAAAATATTGCCTCGACAAATGCACTCATCTTCTGCCGGTTGCATGTTCCAACTCTTTCATTTGATAGGGTCTTGACCACTCTGTTGCCAACATGTTCATCATTCCTCTGGGAATCTTTCGAGGAGCTGAAATTACAATTGCTCAAATGTTCACCAAGAACCTTATTCCTGTGACTCTGGGAAACATCGTTGGAGGTGCCCTCTGTGTCATGGCTCCATTTGGAACCACTATGGGTGGATGGTTCAAGAAGAGTGACTAAGACTGAACTGATTGCGTGTATCTACTAGTATCATAAGATAGCAAACAGTGACTGAACAAAGTAAATTGCTGAGACAAGCTCACAAACTGCCAATCGCTGAGACAAAGGCTAGGCTCTGTGGTAACTTTTTGGCTTGACTAACTTTTTCATCCACATTGGAATCATCAGTGTTTGGGCTATTATGGTACTTGTGTGCCATCTCCGGGAGTGAAAAGTACCTTGCAACCTCCTAATGGAACAATCAGATACATAGACCCACTTTGCCTTGGGCTTAGTCTTCCGGAAGCTGCTTTATGAATAACAAGTGCACGTTGTAGTTGCTATTGGGTGATTGCCCCCTCTCGAAGCACACAAAGCAGTTGTTTCATGGTCAGCTGCGTTTGTTCAACCTTTGGAACCGAAAAAATGGCCGTTGTTTTCATTGAAATGCTGCATCAGACACAGACAACTACCTGGGACCAGCTAGCACTTGGTTCGATGCTTGGTGACTTGCTTGGGCTGAAACCGGGCTCCATTGTGGGGGTGGTCACTGGGGATTATCCCGGATGTCGCCCCAGAGTACCAGGCGAGAGCCGAAGATACACACCGGAAAGTACTACTAGCCGCCGGTTTTGTGTTCCATGCAGATGAACGATGCACTGCAGCCACTCAAGGTATCGCAGAGCAAGTCGTGTACATGTAAGTAATGGTGGCTGCTCCACTGCTGTGCGTGTTTGGTGGCTTTTGTGATCAGGCTAGATAGAGGCAACTACTACGGTAGCTAGGCAGTAGCGGCGTGACTGCTTGGGAAGCACAGGAAAGCCTGACCGACTGAAACTCACCAGCTGGTATGTACAATGGAGCCGAGCCCACGATGAGTGCCTGGGCTGTGGTGTGGAGGCTTGATTCTTTGACTGTTCGAGGTGAATTTTGGGCACGCATCCTACCACGCTGACGCTGATCGGTCCATCTCCAAACCCCTCCAGTGGACTGATTAATCATTCGACTTCTACATACTCTGACTAGAAACTGGGCCGGAGAGACTACATGTACAACTTTACAATCTTTCCCAACTCTTTTCGACTAGCTAGGTATCTTTTAAATTCTACGTTTTGACTTCATCTCTGGAACGCATCGAAGTAGTGACTTACATGCCATCGGTAAGAGTCTGGAACTCCTGCTTCATTTCGTCAACGAGAAGACCGTAGCCCTTGTTGATATCATTAGTGTGCGACTTGGGATCCACATACTTGGTGTCAACCACCTTCTGGATAATGGGGGCCAGAGCAGTCTTGATGTGGGCGTATGTGAGCTTGGACGTCGCAGGAGAGTCCGCGATGGCCTTCTGGCAGAGATCGTAGAAAGTGATAATGACCTTCAACATACCAACCGTCTTGGGCAGAGGGCAGGTGTAATCGTGCTCGGTAAAGGCGTTTTGGGCAAGGAAATCCTCGCGGATAAGTTTAGCAACTTCCATGATAACCTTCTGATCCTCAGACAAACTCTCTTTTCCTACCAGCTGGACAATCTCGCTCAAGTTGTCCTCCTGCTGCAAGATGGTACGTGCTTGGTTTCGGAGGTAACTGTATTGCGAATCCTGTTTGTAACAGTCAAAAGCATTCGTCAGGGACACCGTTCTCCAAACGATCTGACAAACAATCAACGAGATTTTTGGCTTACCAGGTTATTGAAATAAGGCTCAAGGACCTGCATGTATTTGGTGTAGGAGATGAGCCAGTTGAGACTGGGGAAGTGCTTACGCTGAGCGAGCTTCTTATCCAATCCCCAGAAGACTTGTACAATGGAAAGTGTTGCGGCTGTAACAGGATCGGAGAAATCTCCACCAGGAGGCGAGACGGCTCCAACGACGGAAACAGTACCTTCGCGGTCGGGGGATCCCAAGCAAGAGACGCGGCCGGCACGTTCGTAGAAAGCAGCCAGACGGGCACCCAAATAGGCTGGGTAACCAGAATCGGCAGGCATCTCTCCAAGACGTCCCGAAATCTCACGAAGAGCTTCGGCCCATCGAGAAGTGGAGTCAGCCATCATGGAAACATTCATTCCTTGATCGCGGAAGTACTCGGCAAGAGTGATACCAGTGTAAATAGAAGCCTCACGAGCAGCGACAGGCATGTTCGATGTGTTGGCAACTAGAGTAGTTCGCTTCATGATTCCGACTTCCTTCTCCTTTCCGGTTTCCTTGTCATTGATAGTCATGGTCAACTCTGGGAAGTCACACAACACTTCCGCCATCTCGTTACCACGCTCTCCGCAACCAACATAGACAATGGCGTCAGAGTTGGAGAACTTGGAAAGAGACTGACTAATGACAGTCTTTCCGCAACCAAAAGCTCCTGGCACGGCACAGGTTCCTCCCAGGACAGATGGGAAAAGACCATCAATGACACGCAGTCCGGTGATTAGGGGAGCATTTCCTGGCAACTTTTCGGTAATGGGACGAGGACGACGCACGGGCCAAAAGTGGCTGAGGGTGAGCTTGTGTGTCTTGTTTTGGGCTTCGTTAAAGACCTCCATGACGACATCATCCACCGAGAAGGTTTCCTTTCCATCCGTTCCTGTGGTGTTGATCTTCTTAACAGTTCCGTATACGTTGGGTGGACAGAGCACCTTGTGGCAGTCAATGATTTCGTTCTCGTAGACTTCTCCAATCACATCTCCTCCAGTAATGGGCTGTCCCTCCTTGAAGGATCCAGGAGTGAATGTCCATCGGATATCACGGCTCAAACAGGGCACATCCACACCCTTGGGCACGTAGACATCACCGGTGCCTTGGAAAATACTCTCCAAAGGACGCTGAATACCATCGAAAATGGTTCCCATGATTCCAGGACCCAATTCCACCGAAAGAGGCTGCTTCTTACGAAGGACGGGGTCACCAACGGTAAGACCACTGGTATCCTCGTAGACCTGAATGGAGGCGGTGTCTCCCTCGAGCTTGATGATTTCTCCGACCAACTTGGAGTGACCGACACGAACCAATTCGTACATGGCCGCTCCACTCATGTTGTCGGCGACAACAAGAGGTCCGGAGACCTTGAAGATGAAACCATAATCACTCTCTTTCTCGTACTCGTTTGACATGGTTCAAGTTGTTATTAGCAATAGATAGATGATAGACTCGACTCTACTCTACTTTCGCCACTTTGACAGCAACAAAAGGACAAATGGATAATGGACGATGGTGGTGCCATTAGTACGCTACTGGTACCGGTAAGAGACCGCAACGGATCTCTTCGATCCAAGAGCACCGGCATGGTTTCGCTGATGCTTAAGTATCTTTTGCTGGCCTGCTCGGTTGAGAATTGATCCACAAGCAAGGATGCCTCAGCCGCTTTGTCGGCTTTAGATACGGTGGCACGTCGAGGAATTCGCACACCGTTCCCCAGTGCTCGCAACGCGAACTACATACATGTAGCTAGAAGTCATTGCACAAGGACGTGCCGTACCGGAACAGTACCGGTTCCTGGTACCGTACCGATGTCGATTTGTTGAAGGGGCTCTCATTACAGTAGTCTAGAGTTCTGGATCCATGATTTCTTTTTTTTTAATAAACACCCCATGGGAAGCTGTCTGCCATCAAAGAGCTGAGTTCGTTCTGGGGGCTTTCTCTCTCATTTGTTTCGGTTGTCTAAAGCATTGCAATTCTCAAATAAATAGTTAACAAACGCTGCAAGCAAAGAACGAAGCACGAACAAGCCCCACTACCTATCATCCGAGACGACCATGAACGAATCCGAAAACGAGAAAGCTTTCAAAAGCGGGGGACGGGATCCAGAGGGCCGTGTTGGAGCCTTTGGCGAAACGGACCGGCGGCAGGAGACTCCGATCGGGACAAATGAAGCCAACGCAAGAGGCAACACCTCCGAGACAGCAACCATGAAGCAATCCAAAGAGAAGAAAGGGTTGCGAAACAGTGGCCGTGTCGGAGCCATCCATGAAACAGGCCGGGAGCAAACTACAATGCATCCTGTTTCCACCACGCCCATCTACCATGGCTTGGGTCGATCTTCAGTCCATGAGAAGAAGGAAGCTGTATCTCAGAGTCAACGGCAAACTACACTGCAGCCTGTTTCCACCCCTTCTGTCTACCATGGGTTGGGTCGATCTTCAGTGAATGAGAAGAAAGAAACTGCCCCTCATAGTCAGCACCAAACCACGGCAGCCTGTTTCCACCCCTCCTGTCTACCATGGCTTGCACCGATCTTCAGTCCATGAGAAGAAGGAAGCTGTGTCTCAGAGTCAGCACCAAACCACACGGCAGCCTGTTTCCACCCCTTCTGTCTACCATGGGTTGGGTCGATCTTCAGTCCATGAGAAGAAGGAGACTGCCCATCAACACTACAGTATGGCACATCATGACTATTTGCAAAGACCTTGTGAGAATTCAAGTCTCCACAGCCTAGACCCTATTGGAGATGACCCTTCCAATGGGGGGCTAATTGACGATGGAGACATTTCAATGGAGCAGCATCCCAACACCCAACAATGGGGAAATGATCAGATTATTGGGGGAGACATTGCAATGGAGCAGCATCCCAACACCCAACAATGGGGAAATAATCAGATTCTTGGTGGAGATAATGTTATGGAGCAACATCCCAACAACCAACATGGGGAGGAACCCAGTGGTCAGATTCTTGACAGTGCAGCAGTAGCAGGAAGGGACGATCAGCCATCTGGCCTGAATTTTTTGGAAAACACAAGCTTTTCAAGTGATGATGCCTCGGATGAATCCAACTTTGTCAATGACGACCATGATGTAAATGATCTAGAGGCAAATCCACCTATGACTATGGAACCTTCGACCATAAGCACCTCCGCCAATATTGATAACGATGAGGGTCTTGTGGAAGCCAGGCCTGTGGCAGAGGATCATCTTAGTCGATTGAACCTGATGGAAGCAACACCATTTGATTTGGCTGCCGATGAACGGCGCAAAGCAGGCCTCAGGCATACACGAATGCTCCAACAGATTACTCTTAGTTTGGGCCTAACATTTCTTTTCTTGCTGATTACTCTGGGAGCACTAGTGGGTGTATTCTACTTTGGTCAGCAAGAGCCAGATACTGTGGTTGTCAATGCAACAGCCGCACCACTGGTGAGCAACCAGACCAGTGCACCTGAACTGAATGTTACTCTCATACCAACCCCTGCACCCACTGAGGATCCCCTTGATGGCCTCATCTCTGAGTTGCCCAACATCACTCTTGAAAGGCTTGAGGACCATGAAGGGCCTCCAAGTCAGGCCATAGACTGGCTTTTGCAGCACCCTGATATTGCCAACATGACAGAACCAAGAAAGAAGCAGCTCTTTGCTCTCGCAACATTCTACTTCTCCATGGGAGGTCCCTACTGGCCTGACAACAGAAACAATGATTGGTTGGACTACAGCAAGCATGAGTGTAACTGAGTTTTTTTGGCTCGTTTGATGATTTTGGGTACTCAGGTGCTTTTGAAAGTGTTTACAACATCGATGGCCAAACATGCAACAGCAGTACTCAGGAATTCCAGTATTTGACGCTGTCACTGAAGCCCTCTGCAGTCAGTACCAATGTTAGCGTGCAGATCCCCCCAGAGCTCTCTTTGTTGACAGGTCTCAAGTTTGTTTGGCTTTACAATATGACAATCACTGGCACTCTGTCATCTGAACTAGGGCTGCTCCAGTCAGTTGCAAACATGCAGTTACAGCTCAACTCCATTTCAGGCACTATCCCTGTTGAACTTGCAGAAATGTCAAGCTTGGATTATCTTGATCTCAGTTCCAACATGTTAACTGGCACATTGCCCTCGCAATTGGCCAACTTAGTCAGGTTGGCATCGTTGGTTGTCGGTGACAATGCCTTGGTGGGACCACTGCCAAGTGAACTGGCGTTGATGCCTGAACTTGAGTCATTTGTGGCAAATGACAATCCATTGGCAGCAACCCTTCCACAGAAATTGATGGAAGCACCAAATCTGAGCGTTTTGGCACTTTATAATACTCAGATGTCTGGTTCAATCCCATTATCCATTGGCCGTGCAAACAGCTTGGTGACACTGGTGTTGCATACCAACCAACTGACTGGAATCATTCCAAGCGAGCTGGGGTTGCTATCCAGGCTACAGCTGTAGAGACACTTGATTTGAGCCAGAATACATTGAAGGGATCCTTGCCTGAAAGCTTAGGAGGATTTAGCAGTTCTTTGGAGATCCTGATGTTGCAGACCAATGCACTGACTGGAACCGTGCCAAGTGAGCTGGGGTTGCTATCCAAGTTAGATAAAATTGATTTGGGTCAGAATGCTTTGAAGGGACCGTTGCCTGAAAGTATTGGTCAGATGAGGAGCTTGAGATACTTCTCAACCACCAGCTCACCATTAACGGGTGTCATTCCAAGCACCATTGGCATGCTTAGCAGTTTGACTGGACTGTATCTCAGTGATTCCTACTTCACAGGCACAATCCCAAGTGACATTGGACTGCTCAGAAATGTTGAGGATTTCCTGCTAAATGCCAACCCATTCCTGTCTGGTCCCATCCCATCGGAAGTTGGCATGTTGCAAAAGTGCCGAAATCTTCACTTGACCTCTTCTCCCCTTTCAGGAAGCATACCCACTGAGGTAGGACTGATGTCCAGCTTAGATTTTCTTGGCTTCACACAAATGCACCTTTCTGGTCAGATCCCAAGCCAGCTGGGCCTTCTTTCAAGGGCAGATTGGCTAGAATTTGATTTCAATGGTCTGACTGGAACTGTGCCTTCTTCTCTGGGGTTGCTTGCCAATGTCACATACTTGTCCATGTGGAAAACAATCTTTCAGGGCCATTACCCTCGGAACTTGCACTGTTGCCAGAGTTGGATAATCTCGATGTTGCATCCAACACAATCACTGGGAGCCTTCCCACCGAGTTTGGTGAACTGGAAAAAAATGTTATGGTTTTCCGTTGCCAACAACCTACTGACAGGGATGCTACCCAGCTACCCAGAGTTTTTGGGAAACATACAAGTGCTGTTGCTGGCTGATAACCAATTTTCTGGTGCCATCCCTTCCGAGTTTGGCCTCATGACAAATGCTTGGTCAATCAGGCTAGAAGACAACCCTCTCCTTACTGGGACCATTCCAAAGGAATTGGAGAATCTCGTCCTGCACCACAATCTAGGTGCTCTTCGTCTTGAGGGCTCCTTAGGGTTGTTTGGGACCATTCCACCAGGCTTGTGTGGATTGCAGAATGAAAGCTGTTTCTTCTCACCATGGGAACTACAGTGCAGGTTGGGATTTGATTGCTCAACGAAGCTCTGTGGATGCGACTGTCAGTGCAGTAGTCTTTGATTGCTTGTGTTACTGCACAAGGTAGCTTGTCTGTTTTTAAACTGTGATTCTCCCGCAGCCCCCCAAGGAAGCTATTGTAGAGATCATATCAGTAATGGTAGCATCCCGGAAGATAGCCGAGCGAAAACGGAAAGCAAAGGTATCTCGATCATGCTGCAAGCTAGCTATTAGAACTATTCCAGAAGGGTCGTGTGAGGAAGCTACCAAACGGCGTAGCATTAAAGCTTCTGGTTCGGTGGATGGCGGGGAAGCTGGCTCTGGTATCCTTGTTCAAGCAGCCGGAGGTACGACACCCGCGTCTTCCGGTGGTTTTTGATCTTGCCCATGCCTCGTTCCCCTTTTCAGCTGAAGGTTGTTCAGTGATACGGCATGGAACGGTGATACGGCATGGAACGGTGATACAGCATGGAAACCAACCTCATTCGTTGTCGTGTGGCGGAGAGCAAATCAAATTGAAATGATCACAAAACTAAAGCAATCAAGCAGGTCGAAACGCAAACGTCTTGTAAGGAGGGGAGAACTTGCTTTGAAAGGATATGACCGGCTCCAGACCTTCGACTCGTTCCTTGTGACTCTTCAAAATAGGGTATTCCTCCAGTAATGATTCTGAAAATCCATCCGCCATAAGGTTGTTCGCACTGCTATGGAGGTCCATTGCTTGCTCCTGCAGCTTGGCCCCTGATATGATTGAATCGAGAAAGTTGTAGAGACAAAGATCCGCAATCGTCACCTTCGGTCCAACGAGCCAGTGACTATCCGGGTTGTCTGATATCGCTTTCTCAAAGTACGCTAGATACTGTATCCGTTACAAAGCAATATCCGCAAGGCGTCAGGAAGTACTCAAGAGATCAAGGGAAGCGACAAGCTTTCCAACAATTTAGGACTTACAAACGGAAGGCCCTGTCCCTTATTTTTTGCTATGCGACGTCGGACACTCCACGTCTCGTTCTCTGTCCACGCATTTCCAGACATAAAACGTTGAATGGTTTCATCGGAGGGTATGCTGATCAAGTTTTGAATCTCAATTATCGTCTCAATCATTGATTCTACCTCCAGAGCCCTTATCGAGTTGTGTGGGTACATGTCCCCAAGGGTTCCAAGATAACGCAGGATAGCCATAGGTTGGCTAACCAATTTCTTTTCGCCAGACTCTTCGATTTCCAATACGGGTAGCTGGGACTCCTTGACCCGTCGTTCGTACACATTCCTCCACTCTTGGCTGTCAGTGTCGATAACCTTGTTTGTGAACGGTATCTTCAGAAACAAATACGAGTGAGCAGGCATTTCGCAACTTCAACTGCAAAACCTTTTTTGTTCATACCTTGCCGAGTGCGGCGGCTAACCTCAAAGGCTGTGTGTTTGGGGTATTCTCAGCATGAGTCAAAGTGAATCTTGGAAGTTTGGAAGGCTCTATCTTTGCCACCGCGGGCTTTTCACGGCGAGGACCAACACCATCGGACCCAGTATCAGCCCCCGTGGGGGAGGTAAAAGATTCGTAGGGGTGAGGGCACTGGGAGCGAAACTGTGACACTTCTTTGATCTCTTCAACTCGTTCCTTGTGCAGCTCAAGGAGAGGATGACCTTGAAGGATATCACCCGGTATTCCGACCAAGGAATTTCCATTGAGACAGGCTTCAAATGACCCGCCCAGCCAACAGAGCAGCTGGTACAAACGCAAGTCTGCAATTGTCAGCTTGTTTTGGGCAATCCAACCACCATACCTGGAAAAGTTTTGCTCCAGCTCTCGTTCGAAAAAGGATAGAAACTGCGATTTGGGGTTAGAAACCATCACAAAGGAGCCGGGCGAAACGCACGAAGACAGATTACGCACACTGCGAATACCGTTGGCTTCATCCTCCACCATTCGCTGTCTCATCGATACGCACTCCTCGTCCGTGAATGCTTTGAACTCTAAAATCGATCGGCTGGACGCGCGACAAGTCAACTCAATCATTCTCAGCACATCGCCCACACAGTCACACATCGAATCGACCAAGAGGCGTTCCATTGGATCGTCAGGGTAAACTTGGCCGAGATGGCCCAAATAGCGGAGAATCGCCATTGACTGAGGCACGATGAGTCGTCTGTTGTGTGCCTCTTCGATTTCCAACACGGGTAGTTGGCCCAGTGGAGCCATGTGTTTGTATGCAGTGTCTCCTTTTCCCGCCGACAGATTTGAGAATGGAATCTAAATCAACTTTTCAGCAAGGGAGGACAGTGCAGCGACAAGAAACCAAGAGCGTGCCAACTATCTGACTTACGTGACCAATCACAGCCGCCAATCTGATACTTTCAGCTCGTCCGGGGGTGCTGAAATAGAAGACAAGGGGCCTCTTCTTTTTGGGCGACGGGTCATCGTCAGAGTCTTCCTCCTCCTCGATGCCGGTCAGGAGGCTCCTCAGAGAATCGCCCCGAAAAACCTCCGGGCGTTCCTTTAATGACTGAGGAACAGGGGTAACGATACCTTCAGTAGGGTTTTGCAGGTAATCCGGTGCCTCCTCTTCTTCGTCCTCAAGGCCTTCCAAATTCTCAAGGCCTTCCACTATCGAGAAAAGCGCAATAAGTTCAGGTACTCGACTCCCTCCTTGACAGAATCTCGCTAGGTGCCACTACATACCTTTGAACGATGATTTCATGGATTCCCGTGGATTGTTCGAAGGAAATCGCTTCGTCCCTTTCGGAGACCCAGAAAGGTGGCGCTTGACCTTCTTCTGTCGTTTCGGCGTGTTTTCCTTGCTTGAAGGCTTCTGACTCTTCTGCTTCGAAGATTTTTCGCTTGTGGACGATGACTTCGTCTTCGATGTTTTCCCCTCTTCGTCCTTGTCCTTGGCTTTAGAGGAGCCTTCTTTAGATGCTTCCGTTCGGCTCGACGAGCTCTTTCCCGACTTCGGTTCAGTATCATCTTCCTTCGGCTTCCCAGTTGCTTTCGATAAAGACTTTTCACTTGACTTCTTCGTCGAGGAAGCGCGAGGTGTATTTGGTGGGAGCTTTGGTGGAACCATCGTGTCTGATTCTCGCTTGGACTTCTTCTTTTTCTTCTTTTTGTCTTTCTTTTTCTTATGCTTTTTCTTTTTGTCGGCTTTTTTCTTTCGCGCCGTTGGATCAGACGAAGACAGCTCTTTCTCTTTTTCCAAAGCTGATTGCAGCCGATTCTTCAACCCCTCGAGACCATGCTCCACAGATGTCGTGGAGGCTTCATCGTCGAAAGAATCAGTTGAAGAGTCATCAAATAACTCGTTTGCCTTCTTGCTACCTAGATTCAACAGATACGATGCGCCTGGTTGGTCTTCCGAGTCTTCGCTTTCGTCGGAAAAACCCAAATCGTCGTCTTCGTCGTCGTCAATAATAATGGGTCGAGTCCTCGGAGGAAGCGACATGCCTCGCGATTTCCGCCTCGGAAGTTCTTCCTCGGCTTCATCTGAATCGAAGCTAGGTTTTCGTCTGAGCGGCGCAGACATCATTTTGTCCGTTTTCTTGGCTGGCTGGGAAGGCTCGTTGTCGTCTTTGCTGGATCGTCTCTTTGCCGGCGATGGGGCCGAAAAACCCGGGTGCCTTGGGAGGTGATCAGAGCTCTTGCTCCTTGCAACGTTCTTTGGCAAGTGATCTGCGCTAAGCCGTCGCCTTGCGCCTCTGGGAAGGTTGTCGGATAATTGGTTTCCAGAAGACTCAGAATCATCATAGGGTACAAAATCGAAGGAAGAGTAAGGTGACTGAAACTGCTCCCGGAAGCGAACGACTGAAATATGGTTTTCAATGGCTTCTCTATGCTTTCGAAGGAGAGGATACTTTTCAAGTATCGACGAGTCAAACATGTATGCATCCCCCCCTTGTACACCGCCATCAAGCCCGCCGTTCAGCCAGGAGCTCAAGTGGTACACTGATAAATCAGCCACCGTCATATTCGATCCAACAAGCCAACCAGCAAGTTTGTTCTCTTCGAGAACGCTCTCAAAGTATTTCAAGTACTGACGGAACAGTGAGACATCACGCCGAGAAAGTTGACCAAGGACAGAAAACTAGGAACACATACCTTTGGAAGACCACGATCTTCATTTTCTAAGAGTCTTTTCCGGATGGGTGGGATCTCTTCCTCCTTTTTCAAAACATCAAGGATAAGCAGTTTTACAACTCCTGAAACCGTCATTTCGACCAGTCTCGTGGCCTCCACAATTGTCTCGATCATAAACTCAACTTGAGCGGATTCTACTTCGTCAAAAGGGTACAGCCCCCCCAATTTCCCAATATATCGCAGTATGGCAGTGGATTGTGGTGCGGTGACCAAGTCTTTGCCGGGTTGAACGGCCAATAATGTCGGTAGCTGACCCAAGGGACTGTGTCGCTTGACCATTGCCCAATCTTCCTTCGCAATAACACGGTTTGTAAACGGAACCTTCCCGATTGCAGCCGCCAGACGAATTGGTTCCGCTCGAGCGGATGTTTCAAAGTATGACAGCGTGAGCCTCGGAAATGTTGTGGCGGACCATTTCCCCCTTGGTTCCGCGTCTGATCGTCCATCTGTTGTTGGGTGCATGGGTGAATAATTGGCTTCTCCCAGACGAGTTCGACGGCCGATGGTACGGAATTCAAAGGGCGGTCGGTACTCAAATACAGAATAGGGAGGCAAGTACTTGGCTCGCCAGGATAGGACTTCTGGAAGTGTTTCAATCTGCATCTTGTGTTTGAGTAGCAGTGGGTAGTTTTCTACCAATGACGTTTCAATCCCCTTGAGCAAGCTAGGACCATCACCCTCACCGATTCCGCCACTGATCCAACATACGAGTTGATTCAACTTGAGATCCGCAATGCTTACACTTTTCCCCACCAGCCATTTGCTTCCATTATTCTCTCCGTTTTCTCTCAGAGCCCGTTCAAAGAAGGAAAGATACTAGAAAGTGGACCACGTTTGAGAGAGATTAGAACAATAGAAGAAGGCAAAGCAACTTGATTGACTCGACTCAGTGAATCAACTAACTCACGTGTGGTAGACCAGCACTCGGGTCACTGGCAATTTTCTCTCGAATTTTGAGGAACTCTTCATCCGTCCAAGGAGACTCTGATAAGAGGGAGTCTACAGCCCCAGTCGCTGACACTTCCAATGGCTTAAGAGCCTCAGATACAGCATCAATCATGTATTCCACCTGGAGCCCTTCCAAAGGATCAGCAGGATACAGCCCCCCTCGTCTACCCAGGTAGTTCAAAATGGCATTCCGCTGAGAGATCACCTGCTTTTCTTTCCCTTTAACCTCAATTTCCAACACAGGCAGATTGTATCTAGGATCCACCTCTTTTCCAGGCGGTGGTTTCCATTCTTTCTTTTCAATAGCTTTGTTTTTGAAGGGTATCTGAGCTCGACGGGAACGGAAGTGTTAGTACAGTATCATACAAGGGTATGATACAAGGGTATCAGAGGATAAGAATGCAACCAAAACAAGCCTTGTCTCACTTTTCCAATAGCCGCCGCGAGCCTTAGCGTGTCCGCGCTAGCTGAGAATTTGTAATAGGTTAGCGTGAGCTTCGGGGCCCGTTCCGTCATGGTTCCTTCCACCCCCAGCAAGGTGCCAGACAACCGTCCCGAAAAAGCAATCGACCTTGGGTCTAGTGGTATTCATTCAGCACAGCCCAGGTTTGCTCCTCGTTTCCCTGATCAACAAAGATGTCAAGTGAATGGTTCAAGGTTCATGCATGCATTGGCATGGACGATTACACGGACGCCATCTCAATGGCTCGATTGACGGAGAGAATAACAAGATCCAAAGAGGTGGTGGTGTATCTTTGTCGTTGTTTGTGCTTAGTGTTGGGTCAGCAAGCAGCTGTACCAAAAAATGGAGGATTTAGGAAGGTAGCCCCTAATTAACACCGTGACAATGGAAAGCTTTAATCAACACTACTCAAAGAAAATAGGACAGTCTCATTGATGTCCTTGTCTTTCTCGTGACTTGCGGGACCAGTTCGTTGTTCATGGTTGTTCATGCTGTGTTGTGTTCACTCACAGCCGCGCTGTGGATTGTGGATCCATTTTATGATGCATACTGACGGTACTGTACTGTATGCAAGTGCATACTAGTACCGGTTAGCTGGATGATATGACACGGCATGGTGGCGCCTCCTAGATAGCATGCTCGCTACCATATACTACTAGTGACATACCGTATGGCCATCATACCGTAATAAGTAATAGTACGCATTTTGCTTGCCATACAATATCATATTATTGAAGGGGGGTTTTAGTAAAAAGCAAGGACCCACGGAATTGCCAAACACACCAGGATGTGATAGCATGGCTCAAAGAGGACAACAACTGTCACGTCCTGATGGAACATACACGTAGTAGTGTGGGTGCCAACAAATCATTAGTTAGTCCACGTTGGATCTCCTATCTAGCTAGCTTGCTTTCATAGTTTTCAGCTTTGTTGTGCTGTCTTCCTCCTACTTGTACTAGCTAGACTACAGTAGCTAGTTCAAGACTTTATCCACCTTCTCTCCCTTGGGCCAGTTACCATCACTGCGGTGCTACATGACAGTACAGTCGTACCTGTTGGCAGACGCACAAAACTTAAATTATTTCATTCATTTTATATTCTTGTCATTATGATGATGATGTAGTCATTCTTCTGTCACTTGTCTGCTTCGTTGACTCGACTCACGCTCGCACACGTACGTTCGTTATGGTTGCTTGTGCAAGCAATGAATGAAACGTATGGAGTGATTCGATGATGTAAAATAAAGTTCTTATACAGCACCATGCATCATCATGACATTGGCGACACGCAAAAATCCAGCAATATTGGATCCGGCAAAGAGATCCCCTCGCGCATTGAATTCTCGGGCCGTATCCTTGACATCGGTGTAGATTCTCTTGACATTTTCTTTGAGTTCCGCATCCGTGGCACCTTCTCCTAACGCATGAACAATGGCATTGCCCGTGAGTGTGGCCGTGTGGGGTCCGTAGAGGAGTCCTCTCTTTTTCAAAATCTTGCGTGCATTGGGGGTGACACAGTTGTGTCCCCCTTCAATGACGCCTTGACATCCATTGTCGGCCAATGCATTGACGGCGAGTTCATCAATATCGTCCATGGCGCCACAGGGGAAACACAAATCACATCCAATATCGAGCAAGTGGTCGGGGGTGTTGAATTGTGCTGTGGTGGATGAAATAATGTATCTGCCTAAAAGTGCTCCACGTTCTTCCTTGATTTGATTGATAATATTGAATTTTCCTTCGGTGAATCCGTCTTCTTCGTATACATGTCCACTAGGATCGGAGAATGTAATGGGAATGGCTCCGTACTCAATGAGTTTTTCGGCGACGGACCGTGCGACCTTTCCGGCTCCAATGATCATGCATCGTTTTCCTTGGAGCGAGTCGCCCTTGTCGGCCAACATTTCGGCAGCCATGTGGACCGTGCTGAAACCGGGGGCCTAATGAATGACCATAATAATGACGAATAGAAGGAAAAGAAAGTTGGTAGGTAGTGGTGAGTGAGTGAGTAAGCAATCCAAGAATGTGTTGTAGGTATGCACATGCATATATGATGGTGTACGTACCTTTTCAAATAATGTGTTGGATGTGGAAAGAAAGGGTCGTCCGGAATTACCCTGCTTCATACCAATTCGCTTGTACTGTCCGAACAGATATCCCATTTCCTTCTGTCCCACACCCATGCCCATCCAGGGACTATCTACATCGGGTCCAACGTACTTTGCCAATTCGGTCATGTACGATTGACAGAATCGTTGCATTTCGGCTTCCGATTTATCAAATGGATTGAAATCGGATCCTCCCACGGCCGCACCGAAATTGTATCCGGTGAGTGCATTGGACATGACGGCATCGAATCCGAGTGCCTTGATGACACCGGTATTAATGTGATATCCGAGATGCAATCCTCCTTCGTAGGGTCCAATACTAGAGGAATATTGGACACGAAATCCTCGATTCATACGGACAACCCCCAAATCGTCAATCCATGCGACACGGAATTGAATGAACCGCTCGGGTTCCATGAGTGTCTTGGCGACAAAGGCGTATTTGGGATTGCGATCAAAAATGGGCGAGAGACAGTGGAGCGTCGTCGTGACGGAATCAATGTATTCCTTTTCGTGTGAATCTCGACGCATGCATTCCTTGACGAGCAAGTTGGCCGCTTCCATGCCCGTCTTGAAACGGACGTCGCCTTGACGACGAAAGAGTGGTTTGTTGCGCCAGCTCTTGCTGATCTTCATGTTCTGATGGACGCCATCTTCACTCGTAATCAACGATTGCCGAGGAGCTGGAGTGTCACTCAGACTGGAACTGCAGCGAATAGCAGTACTACTAGTACTATTAGTAGTTCTGTGGACCGACAGGAAACGCCGAGTGGCAGACTTGGAAGCTAACATCATCTTGGCAGGTGCTTGTTGTATTTGGGTATAAGATAAGGTATATGCCAACACTTTGTAGCTGACTCTACTCTACCTCTGGTATGAAGAGTAATCAGATGATCCTGGAGTGATGATGGATGGATCAAGGTGAATGAGGATAGACGATGTCTGTCTGTTTATGGTTGAAAGTGCAAGAGATCAAGTGGGAGCTTTACTGTACCGTATTGGCACAACAGCACAGCAACACCGAGAGAACCCAAGGAAGGAAAGCCAAAAGATATGAAAGAACTTTGTGCGGCCAGATGAGAACACAGAAATAAGCCATCAGAGCTACTAAAGCCAATCAAGGAAAAAGATCTTTGGGTGCACGTCATCGTCCTTCGTTTTGACACCTCCCATGGACAAGAGTGTGCGGTTGTGGGATCATGCAACGGGTCGATCGATGACATAGAGACGACCGTTGGACTCTTCCTTTCGAATGAATGGGTTTCTTCTTCTTCTAAGCTATCGATAGCCAGTTACACGGGTACAGTAGTATCTGCCATTGTCTTGGTGGTTTTTGGAGCAGACGATACGAGGCAGACTTCTTCTTTTGTGGAGCTAGAGAAGCTACCTTTTTAGATTGATTGATTGATTGACTGGAAAAGAGTGCCAGATATCAGTATGAGATTTGTTTCAGGAGTGCCCCTTCGTCTCTTTGTTGTCGTTGCTTGTACGACTGGCCTGGTGGGTGCTGCTACTGGTACCAGTACTCCCAGCCGGTCGTTTGCCAGATTTGGAATACCACCCAACAACAAGAGGATGGCCACTTTGGATCATCGCAGCAGCAAACATACCCCTGCTACTAGTAGTACGTTACTGGAAGATGTGTCCAGCAGCAGACTACTTGTAGAAGAAGATAGTGACAATGACAATGAAGATGCATTGTTGGTGGCGACTCGTGGTGGTGGTGGTGCTACTGCCACAGCCACAGATACAGCAGCTTCCGAATCCTTTTTGGCAAGTCTAGTGGAACGGTTCAAGGTCGGATTCTATTTTGCACTCTGGTATGCTCTCAACATTTTCTACAACAGTAAGTTGGACAAGAATTATCAAGCTTGTCAACATATATTTCTCTCCTAACCTTTTTCATTCCATTTCCTGTCCATTCAACAGTCGTCAACAAGAAAGTATTAAATGTCTTACCGGCACCACTGATTGTGGGATCCATTCAATTTGGAGTCGGGGCGCTTTACGTGGCACTCTTGTGGTTGTTGCGATTGCGCGCCAAACCACAACTGAGTAGTCCGCAAGCTCGTCATGCCGTGCGAACCGTAGGATTTTGGCATTGTGTCGGACAACTCTTATCCATGGTCAGTCTCGGAGCTGGACCCGTTTCCTTTACTCATATTGTCAAGGCATTGGAACCATTCTTTAGTGCCCTCGTGGCGGCACTGTATTTTGGAAAATGGATGCATCCCGTCGTCTATGCGACCTTGATTCCCGTCGTGGGAGGTGTCGGATATGCCTGTTTAAAAGAAAAGAGCTTTTCTTGGTTGGCATTTGGAACTGCCATGGGAAGTAACTTGGCATTTGCACTCCGCGCAGTTCTTTCCAAAATTGCCATGAGTTCCAGTGGTGATTTGGGAACCAACTTGACCGCACCCAATATATTTGGACTCGTCACGTGTGCGGCATTTTGGATCTCCATTCCATTGGCACTCGCTACCGAAGGCGTGTCCTTTTGGCAATCGGCAGGGACTACGGCCGATCCCGAGACACTCCAACAAGTGGTATTGCCGTCGTTATGGCAAACGGCCGTGGCGGAACAAGGAACCTTTGCCTTGATAAAAGCCATTGTTCTCTCGGGATTGTTCCACTATCTCAACAATGAAGTCATGTATCTCGCACTCTCCAATGTACATCCCGTCACATTGGCTGTGGGAAATACCATGAAACGAGTCTTTATCATGGTCGCGTCCGTCATGGTCTTTCGAAATCAAATTTCACTACAGGCGGGTATTGGATCCGCCGTGGGTATTTCAGGTGTCTTGCTGTACAGTCTCACCAAACAACACTACGAAAAACTGGAAAAGGAACAAGAGGCACAACAACAACAATCATCATCCAATAATAAAAAACGGGGGAAAGGCAAAACCGAAAAGAAAAAGGCACCCAAGAAGAAAGCTGGCAAGAAGTAAGTACACAAACAGACAAAACAACAATGCGCTATGTAGTTGCTACTGGGGCGGAATGTAAAGGACCCACCCCACTGTACTGTAAACAAGAATACACGTCGTACGATGAATCGTGGGCAGATATATCACAAATGTACGTTCTGGATAGCTAGCTAGCTAGCTAGGTTGCACGCGCCTGTGTAGTATATATTACTACAGTCCATCGTCCCCAACGGGATCCCCATCATCCACGTCAACATCATCCTCTTCGTTGGCTTCCTTTTCTTCCATTCTTCGTCGGGCACGTTCCGACGATTTTCGATGTTGCGCTTGTGCAAATTGCATGGCTTGAGCCGCCTTCCACCGCAAGGTAATATTAAAGGAAGCAAAGAAACAGATCCAACAAGCCAAATAGAGGTTGGATCCGGGGATTTGTTGGTCGAGAACATCCGCGCACGACATTCGTTCGCGGAATATGCTGGGTTGCGGTGTGGGGCTATCGGTTGCGCGAGGTGGTTTGGAAGCGATCGTTCCCGATGCGGCGAATGTGAGGGAAATATTATTCTTGGTGGTGTTGTTGGCTTGTTGTTGTAGTAGTTGTAGGGACCGTTGTTGGTTGTTGTCATCTACTACCGGTAGTACCGTGGAGGCATTATTTGTTGTCGTGTTGGTTTGATTGGATTCGTCCCCGAGAATATCCACCGTCGATTCCAATAAGTCCTCGTCCTCTTCTTCGGCATCAATGAGAAAGTCAGGCGCCAAGCTACTGCCTTGGGACGAATCCATGGTGGCATTGATAAAATCAACCAGAAAATCATCATCATCCTCCAGTATATTGATTGTGTCATTGAGTGGTGGCAATGAGGTTTCTGTGGGAGAGACTGTGGGAGCATTGGTGGGACTGCTGGTATCATTTTGGATCCATGGTGCTTCTGTTGTGTTGTTTTCGTCGTCACCTGTGGGGGAAAGTGTCATGGTCTCTGTTGGGAATTGGGACGGACTGTTGGAAGGTTGCAATGTTTCGTTGGGTATGGGTGGCATGGTGGATTGTAGTTCCTCTGCTGGTTTCTGTGTGCGTTCTTTTTCTTCTTCTCCATCCTCACTACTTTCTTCTTCTTGTGCGCCGTGGGGAATGTAGACGATATGACATTCGTTCTCCCAATTGACATCATATTTGTACTGTGCTCGTGTGGTACATCCCGATCCTCCAATGGTGGCGGCAATGCCTCCTTCCGAGGTTAAAATGGCGACACCGACAATCCATAGCAATATCATAAAGAAGGATGCCGACAGTTCAATCCATCCGCCGACTTGTAGGAATTCGTAATCAATGAATCGATAATGTACCAGAATGAAAAATATGGATACCATGGAAGACCCGAGGCCCAAGGCAATCCCATAGGCAGCGGAACTGCGATGGGTCGTTGCGAGTTTGACGTGCAAATCACAGCAGGTTCCCATGGTGACGAGTGACGATAGGAAGAGTACATACCACGTGCGAAGGGTAGCACTGATTCCCGTGAGTTCTCGAATGGATAGAATGTCCTTGGCAGCGGACCACTTGTCGAGTGTGTAGATACAGGAAAAGAGAGTGAGCCAGGAACTAAAGTAGATATTGTTGGCGACATAGCCCACTCCTTCGACTTGAGTAATGTGGGCTACCCTGGAATAGTAAAGAAAACAAAACAAACAGAGGATTAGAAACAAGGACCAGTCTTTCTTTCTCATTCCAAATTTTAAAAAGAAAGATCAAGTAAGCAAGCAAGTTAAGTGAAACTAACTCACCCCACAATCCACCACAGAGTGAATGCCAATAACGTATATCCCTCTAGTTTCCCATCCAGCGCCTTTTCATAGTTGAGTTTGTCGGCATTTTCCTTGTCAAAGCAATACTGGAATCGGTCCATGGCTAGAATGATGACGGTCAATGCAAATGTGGCAATTCCAAATACCAAGCTGAGTTGGTACATTCCATCAAATTGCGGATTGTCATTTACTTCCAAATTGCTAATGGAAGCAAAGTTGACCAAACTGGTTATGAGAATGTACAGGTACCCCTTCCAACGAGGATTGAATTCCCACTGGCTGCTGTCATCTTTCCCACCAGCCATTTCTCAGTCTTTCTATTCTATTGTCGTACTAGTAATAGGATGATGGCCGACCAACACTTGTAAGTATTGTATCTGAAGACGAAAGGAGGTTACTTCTTTGTTCTTGCTGTTGTTGGTGTTGTCGAGAAAGAATGTGTGTGAGTTCCTGCACGATCCTACATCACACAGATTTTTCTCTCGTGACAGGCGATTCACGAGCATCATCAAAAGAGTTAACAAACTCAGCAACGACGTCAGACTCTCTCGCCCACCACAAAAAGATTTGACACCTTTTTAGAAACCGAGAACCGAGTTTGCAGCTCTGCCACAACACAATCCTTTGGATCGTCCCCCTTATTGTCGGCTCCTCTCCCTCCATAACATCATTACAGTATCTTTTGCCTACCACTAGTAGCTAGCTTTTGCTGCTGGTACGGTAGTAGTCGTCTGAGCTAGCTAGTTAGTTAGGTAGCCAGCGAATCTTATAGCCAGCTATAGTTTCTCTTCTGTGTTCTGTCTACCGGTATCTTCCGGCACTTCTGTTAAGCATGACAAGAGACCGACTTCGAAGGAGACCTGGGACCACAGTGGCGCTTCCAACGGTCCCATTATCCTCCGAGACGACGACAACCACAAAAATCATTCACTATTACCACCCAGTCACTCCGATGAAACACTTCTTTGGGGCACTGGTGATATGTGTCATTTCCTTGGTCGCCAGGACTCATGGGTATGTTACCCTTTGCAATCCACAATCATCACTCCCCTTTATTGGCAAACGGCACCATGGCTGTCATCAGTCACTAAAACAACAACAACAACAACAACAACAACATGTAGGAGTGCCAAGGAGGCACAACAGGAGAAATCATCTACAGATGGTACCATCCTCCGTAGTCGATGGAACCAATCAGACGTCTTCTTCGGCTGCCACTAGTACTGCCATGATGACACACACCAACAACGACATTCCAGTTGCCACTACGAATCATAACAACGGTGCCACCAGTCATCATAATAACGGTGTCGCCACCAATGGAACGCCCCTGCCTCCCTGGCTCTCGGATTTGGTAGTCGACCAAAACGACGACGCGGATACCCCTCAACCCACGGTCAATGGTGGATTCACTCACACCAAATCATCCAGAGCCAAGATATCCGCCGCCAACAAGGGGAAAACACCCTGGAATAAGGGAAAGGGACGATCCGAAGAAGTCAAGGCACGCATCGCGGCGGGAGTCCGAAAACGAAATCGAGAAAAATTCCTACAGAAATTGGCCGACATGGGCATGACCGAAGACGAATACAATGCCCAAGAAGCACAAAAGAAGGCACAGAAGGATGCCGAACGAAAGGCACGACGCACCGAAAAGGGAGGATATCGACTCACCGAAGAAACCAAGAAAAAAATATCCAGCGTACTCAAAACCAAATGGGCCAATGGGGAAGTCAAAAAACGAGTCATTGATCCCGCCAAAGTACGACGCGGATTTACCCATTCCGAAGAAACACGCGCCAAAATCAGTGAATCGCTCCGCAAACGATGGGCTAACGATGACGATTACAGGACCAACATGTTGAACAAAACCATGATTGCCAATAGCAAACAAGATGTACGGCAACGCATCGCCGAGACGCTCAAGAAAAAGTGGGAGGATCCCGTCTTTCGAGCCAACATGACGGCCAAGATGGCCAACCGTCAAAAAGCGAAAAACAAAAAGATGGGAATGTCTCATCGTGAAAAAATATCACAGGCCATCAAGGCCAAGTGGGAAAATGACGAGTATCGAAAACGAGCTACAGAGGGAATGGCCAAACGAAATGCCGAATTGGCCAAGGCACGACCACCGCCCAAACCAAAACCAACCCAGGCACCAGCACGATTGGCGCAACCCAAAGCGCAAAAGGTCAAGGGAGTCAACAATAACAGCAAGAAGCAATCCACAACAGCTGCTCCCATGCTCATGACACCGGCAAAGGTAGGATCCGTCAAGAAGAAGGTTAAGATAAAGAAGAAGAAGAAACAACAACAACCAAAGAAAGCAAAACCCACTGCTGTGGTAGAGTCAGGAGACTCCTTGACAATTGCAGGAGACAAGGAGGATGATAATAAGAACGACAAGAAGAAGCAGAAGAAGGATGACAAGAAGAAGGGTACCAAGGTCAAAAAACGAAGAAAACGAGAAAAGGCTGGCAGTGTGACACGGATGCGGGAAGAACGGCGTGATTTGTACGATCTACTCTATGGTGATGATGAGCAGCCAGAGGATCGGGGAAGTGTGCTGCCCTCCGGAGTCAAGAGTAAACTCGCTACACTGTTCTTTGAAGATGAGAACTTGGATGACTTTGATCCGTACGGGCTGGAAGAAGGATGATTTGTTCATTGCAGTCTAATGGTCAGTCGAGAGTCAAGAGAGCTAGTAGTTTTGTAATAATAGAATTAATAACACCCACCCAACCCAATTCATTCATTCATAGGCTGTAGGTAGATGGAGCAGTCCAGTTCATCAAGCAAACGGGCGCGAGATAAGAATGGTCCATCTGTTGCTAACTAGCTATTTAATTGTGTTTGTACTCTTTGGGGATGGCCGCACAAAGCGGTTGAATCATAAGTGTTCAAAGATCCAGCACTGCTTATGGAGCGTGTTACAGTCTGGCATATCGTTCTCTGCAAACTAGAAGAACGAGTGTTGCCAAAGTTGCCAAAACCGCAACCAGGGAAGTGAAACAGCAGATGGAACTCTGGTTCAGGATGAACAACGAATGGCAAAAGCTGTGGAAGAGCTGCAGGATCTCATTGGCAGCTTCCAAAGGATTCGTAGTAGCAATGGTTGTGAATTGGGCTTCTGTTGAGTTAGCCATGGCCAAAATAACTCGTTGGGGAATGGTGCTCTGCTAGCCATCACTCACACGAGGCCACCACCAACTCTTTTGTTCTAGAGCAGCACCTTTAGATTGCTTCCAACATCACACGCATCACTCAACAATCCTGCCAGAGAGTCAGCTTAGAAACTCAGAATCTTGGAGTCCTTGAGTAGAATGGCTCTCCTTGCAAGCTCTGCTTCTTCCCTGCCTTTAACGTAGGCTTGTCTTGCCTTTTCATCGGCTTCGTACCCTTCGAGGAGGGACTTGTATTTCCGTCGTCTGTAATCTTTGTCATGAAAGTAGACAGGCCAATTTGGCAGTGTGCTCTCCAGACCTCCTTCTTCCCGCGTATGACGGCGCTCTATGATTTTTGCTTTGGTGGTGGTATTGTCGGCATTCGACATATTGTACAAGCATCTGTACACAAGCTCCAAATCTTCATTTAGGTCTTCGAGCTTGGATGTGTATGCCGTGTAGTGGGGGTGCCCATACGTCTTGTACTTGAACCTGGTTTGGCCAAAGTCATGAAAGAAGTTGTGGAAGTGATAGGCAGTGTATTCCGTGTGATCTCTTGCTTTGTTTCTGATCATTTCACCTCCACACATTCTGCGAAAGTCAGCAGCGCTGAAGAGTGGGTAATGACCATCGGTGATCTTCTCAAATCCATCCTTGCCGCAGGTCAAGCCATAGCCTTCGTCCCGGATGTATGGGATGGTTCGTGGTACTACTGGGTGAATGGTAGAGTCACCAATCAGTTCTATACAAGCTCCAATAATCATATCTGGATGATGCCACGTTCGCTTGCCTGCAATACAATCCGGTAGGGCTTCAAACACTCGCGCTGCACCAATGATCCGTGCCTTGTTTGGATGGCAGAGATGAGTTTTGTAGTCCAGGAACTCCACATCAGGGCATTGTTGAATGGCAAGCAGAAAGTCTCTGGTAAACGTCTCATCTAGGTCAGCCAAGTAGCCAACATCCTCCTTCGTCATGCCCAGCTCCTTCCATCCCTTTAGTATCTCATCCCGTTGTTCATGTTCACGTTGCAAGTCCAGTACCATTGGATTCTCATTGAAAAATGTTCGTATTTGAACTTTGTCGACTCCAAAGAGCTTTTTTAGTTTCTCTTCTTGACCCTGTCGTTGCAGAGGGCGCTTGACAAAGTGTTGTGTTCGATTGCTCTCCACAAAGACCATTGCTTCAAATAGTCCATAAGTCTCTGCAGCTATGATTTCCAGTGTTTCCTCTGGTTCATCAGCGATCAAACAACCAAAGAAAATCTTTCGATTCGCTGGTCGAATTTCCACATCGTTGGTTCCCTTTTGGAGAAACTTGTATGGTCTACAACGATCATAGGGGTGGACATTGTCGATTCGAAACCGAATGTCCTTGAAGAAGGATTTGGGTTTTTCCGACAGGACTCCAATCGGTACAACCCCTTCCTTGGGAGTGTACGGCATGGGAGTTGGTGCGGGTGTCGGCTTGACGTGGACCTCTATCTCTCTTCTTCTATTCTCCTCTATCACCTTACTAAAACGCGGATTACTCAAGAGATGATCGATCGATTGATTGCGTTTCTTCTCGTTCTTGCCTGAATGTGTGAAGGAGGCATCTTTTTTGAGACTGTCTGGGAGGAGAGAATCAGACAAACGCTTCTGATCCTCATTCTTTGGTGTTTTTTTAATAGAGGAGACAGAGGTTGATGAAATCCTCTCATCCTCAAGCGTTTCTTGGTGGAGTGACAATAATGCCAACGTGTCTTCTGTGCTGGCTTTCCGATAAGAAGGCAAATACAAGTGGTATTGAGATAATAGTGTCACTAACAAGATAATCAGAAACCAAAGCACTGGTAAGCGAACGTGTCTTTGGATTCTATTGCGGGCAGTCACCATGGTCGACAAATAATACATGTACAGATTGGAGTGGACGAAGAGTATGAAATTCTTTACTACTAGCTAGCTAGCGAGATACTATGGGTAGCTTCGTCCACACCAAACTTGAAACCAAAGGCAGTGAAAAGAGGATTTTTTTTCAAAAAGTGAGCGGCTAAATATTTCAAAACATAAGCCAGCGAAGGTTGCACATGATTTTCAATAGGGACAAGGCTATATACCGTGACTAAACAAGTACTCATGATTGAAGTGGAAAGATACGCCACCACCACATGTTGTTAGCATCAAACAATCTTCAGGAAGCAAGCAACAGTGCTACATACGTATGTTTTGACGAAGATACCACCGCAAATCGATCGGACATCGGCTCATCCCTGTGCTGCAACCAACAACATCCATCAAGGCGACGACTGGCGACTCCATCGAATCGTTTTCGCTTTCCCTCTCTTCGTCAGAGCTAGACATCAATAGGCGCACTTTCTTCTCTCCAATTTTCTTAAACCCCACAACATCACCATGAAGTTCTCGCATTTTGCCGTTCTTGCCGTTGTGGCACCCCTTGCTTCGTCTTTCGCTCCAGCCGCCAGACAAAATGTTGCCCGTCTGAGCTCTCTTCAAAAATCGAAGGACGCTTATGATTTGGACTTGAGTGGAATCAGTTTCCCCGAGCCAGAACCTGTCAAGGCAGCACCAGCACCAGCACCAGCACCCAAGGCCAAGAAAGCAAAGAAGGTCAAGGAACCCGAACCTGAACCAGTGCCAGAACCCCCCAAAAAAGAGCCCAAGGCTAAGAAAGCAAAGAAGGCTGCTCCTGCCCCAGTTCCCGATAGGACAGATGCTCTCACTGCCAAAATCGAAAACCTGAAGCCCAGCAAGCCAAGCAAGCCCAGCAAGAAGTCAAAGCCTGCACCTGTAGCTCCTGTTCCCGTCAAGGCAGTTGCCCCTCCACCCAAGCCAGCGCAAAGTGATTCTAGTGCTGTTCCTCTAGGTGTTGTACTTGGAGGAGCACCTCTACTTTTGGCACCCATCGCCGCTCTTGGAGCTGCACGTTCTGTTTTGTCAGGTACACAGGCAAGACGTGCCAAGATTCAAGAGGAAATTGCCGAATTCGAGGCCGCTCAGAAGAAGAAGGAGTTGGATGCCCAGGTTGATAGCAGTGGTGTTGCCCAAGCTCTGGTAGGTGGAATGTTGTGACAAGTATGCATCCATTTTCGATTGACTCGACTCGACTCGACTAAATTCTTTTGATGTTCACCAAACCAACCATTTTTAGGGATACTTGGGAGCCGGTGCTGCAGCATTGGGTCTTATTGTAGCCCCAGGACTTGGATCTATCTCTCTGCCAGATCTTCCCTCTGCCCCATCTGGTTCTTCAGGTTCAGTGGAAAAGGTAGTCGCCGCAAAGAAGGCCCCAACACTCGCATTGCCACGTGAATATGGTGAAGAGAAGGCTATCAAGAAGCGTCTGTCTGTGGCTGAGAAGCGTGAAGCTTCCAAGTCCGCCGCCGAAGCAAGGAAGGAAGCCATTGCCGCCAAGAAAGAGGCCGCCGAAGCTGAAGCTGCTGATAAGGCAGCTGCTGCCGAGGCTGCCAAGGCCGAAAAGGCTGCTGCTAAGGCTGCCGCCAAGGAAGCTGCTGCTGCTGCCAGGGCTGAAAAGGCTGCTGCCGCTGCTCCCACCGTGAGTGCAGAGGAGAAGGCCGCCGCTAGGGCTGCTGCCCAGGAAGCCGCTGCTGCTGCCAAGGCTGAAAAGGCAGCTGCTGCTGAGGCTGCTAAGGCCGAAAGGGCAGCAGCTGCTGAAGCTGCTAAGGCTGAAAAGGCAGCGGCTGATGAAGCTGCCAAGGCTGAAAAGGCTGCTGCCAAGGAAGCTGCTGCAGCTGCGAAGGCCGCCAAGGCTGATGCTCCAGACGTGAGTGCAGAGGAGAAGGCCGCTGCTAAGGCTGCTGCTCAAGAAGCCGCTGCCGCCGCCAAGGCTGAAAAGGCAGCGGCTGCTGAAGCTGCCAAGGCTGAAAAGGCTGCTGCCAAGGAAGCTGCTGCTGCTGCCAAGGCTGAAAAGGTAAGATTACCGCGCGGACTGTTACTCTGTTCTGCTACTGTAGATATCTTTGCTAATCAGGAATGCTCCCATTTCCTACTTTGCACTAGGCTGCCGCACCAAAGGAAGACACTGCTGCAGCTGAAAAGGCCGCCGCCGAAGCCGCAGCTGCCGAGAAGGTACGATTGTTGCTGAACGTACAGAAATCCACTTTTTTCATACGAGCACGGTGCGGTACTGACTTTTTCTGTATTTCCAATTCGCACTCGCACAGGCTGCAGCCGAGAAGGCCGCCGCTGAGAAGGCCGCCGCCGAAGCCGCAGCTGCCGAGAAGGTAAGTTGGGGCAAAAGTTCGTGTATCTTCAATTTCAATATCTGGCGACCATACTTACCACCATGTGTTTTCCTTTGCCATGGAACAGGCTGCCGCCGAGAAGGCTGCCGCTCAGGCTGCTGCCGCCGCTGTAAGTACCGGACGATAGTAACTTGGAACCTCAAACTGCACGCACATGAGCTCACACTTTATGTTTCTTGGACTTTTGTTCTGTAGGCCCCACCAGCAAAATCTAGTGGAGGAGCCCTCGGTGTAGTGTCAGACTCCGCTTCTGGAGGCAAGGTTTTGCCAAAGGATGAAGTCAGCGATGATGTCAAGGCATTCTTGAAGGTATGTGCTTCCCTTTTTGTTGTGGGTGTGAGCAAATGAATTTTTGCATGGTTTTTGCTCACCATTATTTCGCTCGTTGCCCTGCCTTCTCTGAAGACTTTGAACAAATAAGCTTGAAATTGTAGACTAGCGACTTCATACTGCCCTACTAACTACGTAAAGTCTACTTGCCGCTATATAAATCTTCCACCCGTTGAAGACTTGAATCGCAAAAGCCACTGAGAGAATCAACCAAAAGGTGTAATCTTTCCTTTTGTGGCAGACTGAACTTGGGGGAGGGAGATCCATCAATCAACCCACTAATCGATCACACCTAAAATAGTTTTTCCACAGTACTCTTGAGTGATGCAATGCAGTGCAATGATGATGTTAAACATTCTTGTTGCAATGTTGCATCTTTCCGTCCCTTTGATTCCGTGGATGGCAAACTTCTTTGCAATGCCTTGGCAACTGTCAATCCACACAAACCGAATAATCCTATTCCCTAACTTGACTAATGTTCTATACCAAGACACCACTCTCAATTGGCCTGGGTAAAGCTGCCACTAATTCATGTCTAGGTGGATCTAGCAAATTCAAGACATTTGGCCCTTGTGTTGGTTCCCAGTTTGTTGCGCCTGATCCCACGGAAACTGGCCAGTCCTGAATTCAACCTTTTCTTTTCCTATACTGGCCCTCTGCCAGCTTCCATAGTACTAGTACGGTAGGAAACTCCCCCACTCTACCTACTAGTGCGGCCGTACGGTAGCGTACAGTAGGGTGGCTGGGTGTACCGGTACGGTAGCGGTCACCATGTCCTCTGAAGTTTCGCAGCTATGCTGGCTTTGCTAGGCTGTCTTGTTCCTTTCCGACCACTTCCACTTTCCATCATCATCTCCGCACTCATTGCTGTTGTGGACGGATCAACCCAATTCAACTTTCACGCTCTATCCAATACCCAACAATGAGAGAGCCCCAGCAAGTTGATGAGTGTAATGGCCGTATCCTGACACAAGCGAGGGGATATAGACGCCAAAGACCAAGCAAAAGGAAGAGTCGTCCATTATGGTCAGCATTGGTTTTCGGTCTGACCAGCTATTACCGGTACTGTTTTCTCTCTTCGGCGGTGGCCATGGCCAATGACAAACTTCCAGATGTTTTTTTGGACGAATCCTCTGTGGTTCTCATTACTGGCATGGCTGGATTTATCGGATCCGAGTTGGCAATGGCTCTCCATCGGGTCTATGCTCCCAAGAAGATCATTGGCGTGGACTCGATGGACGATGGTTTTGGCAACGACCAAGGCCGCACTGCCGAAGAATTGGGAGTCTTTGATTACAAGAGACAACGCTTGTTTCATGTCCTCCAAACAATAGGAGATCGCTGCCATTTTTATCGTGTGGACTTTCGTCCCAACATTCCAGAATATCAGGACCGAGGCGAAGTGCCAGTGCTGGACCACATTTTTGCGTCTCATCCCGACATTACACATGTGGTGCATTTGGCAGACCCCTACGGGAATCCGTCTCTATTAGAAGAAGGACACGACAAGACAAAGCTGACAACGCAAGCAATCCCACGGAAGAAGGAACAAATCAAGGCGGGAATGATGGAAGCCTTGCTAGAGCAGCTCCGCAAGGCTGGGAAATTACATCCCAAAGGAAGCATCCCTCATTTCACCTATGCTTCTTCGGCTCATGTCTACAGCCACTACAATCTAGAAACTGATGATTTCGCCAAAAACCCCAATCCACCTCCGTTTGCGGAAGAAAGACCCATCGTCACACCGGCTAGCATCCATGGAGCAGCCAAATTGACGGACGAAATTCTCGCCAAAGCATACCATGAAACCAGAGGAATTTACTCGGCGGGACTTCGATTCTTTGAGGTATATGGGCCCTGGAGTTCTCCGGGAACCTTTCTCTTTGACCTGGCGGAACGAGCCGTCCGAGGAGGTGATTTTGTCACGGAGGAAGACCTTCAGATTTTGGACACGGTCACACGTGACTATGTTTACATTGATGATGCCGTCGATGCCATTTTAGCAGCCATGCAATTCAAACCGACCACTGGAAACAAAGACGAACCGCCACCAGTGGTCATTAATGTGGGCACGGGAAAGGGAACGACAGTGCGAACCATTCTACAGATTATGCAGCGATACCTCATGAGCACCGTCTCGTCCAGGTTGCCGCCGCCTTCTGCTGTTGCGGCGGGGAAAAGGAAGCAATCTGTGTCCTTTGCATCCACGCAACGGACAGAGGAATTGCTAGGATTCAAGCCGCAAGTGACATTGGAAAAGGGCATCTTTCATCTGCTGGCTTGGCACCATGATCGGGCATTCCCCTATGGATCTCTCGACGAGCCTACCAAAAATTTGCCGCAACATCCCATGGAAAAACAAGGAATGGTCGCTTGTTCGCCCTTTGACGTGGAATGTTTAAAGGGGGCCCCTGTATTTCCATGTGCCTCGGAATGCTCTCACCGCCATCAGTGTACAAAATCCTTTTATGACAATGTCTTGGGGACGACTCGAGCGTGGACAGCTCCTTGTGAGGCAGTTCTCTACACTGTGATTTTGGATAGCGACCTTACCAGAATTCCTTCTGCCACCGTGGCTGTCTCGACAACATCACAATCTCATGTGGAGAGCGACCAAGGACATTGCAACCTGGCATTTGTCTCTTCCAACAGTCCATTGGTAAAGAATCTGCAAGCTCAAGTCGAAGGCATGTCTGGTCCTTTGCAACATGGTTTCTGGAGTCTTGTCTTGGTGGATGTCAACGAGGAAGAGAATGACTACTTTTTGGAATTCTTGCCTAAGCTGTCCCCAGGCCTCTTCTTTGGTGGCGACACGACCAAGCGCATCATCTACGTCGATCCCGATGTCATTATTGAAAGCATCCCAGATTTGATATCCGAGGCTTCCATGCAACCAAAGTATCAAGCTGATGATGATCAAAAAGGAGGAAGCAGTGGAGATGCCAACAAACAAGGCGCCACCGCCATGCTGATTGGAAAGGGACGCCAGCAAAGCAGTCGAAAAGGTATCACCCCCTTGCGGGAGGCGATTCAAGACAGTGCTTATCGGTCAGTCCGCATTGGTGTAATCGACAAAATGTCCCCCGGGGATGGGTTTGCCTTGCCGTTGGACTCTTCCTTCATTGTCCACACGCTTCAAAGCGAAGACAGTCGACTCTTTCGATGTGATGTCTTTGGAGAACTCATTCAATGGGGAGTCGGAACGGATCAGTCAGCGTTTGAGTTCATCTTGGAGCTACACGACATGTGGAGCAGCGTGATTGTGAAGAAAGCTGGGTTGGAACCCTGGTAAGAATTTCCTACAGGAGAACGCGAATCCAAGAAAGTCCGCCTGGAACTTACACTTTTTTGTCCATGCTCAGGTGGGTTGGAGAGGGAGTTGTCACCATTCCTGAGCGACCTTCTTTCTCGCACCAGATCGCGAGCTCTCAAACGAGACGTCTGCTGGAAGCTCTGACGGATGAAGGGGGCGCCTTTGCATCCGATGCGGCGAGGAAGACGGGGAGAGGAGCACAACTTGTGCAAGTAGTCGGAGGTGGTCAAGGCTCAGCTGGAAACGGGGTACAGGAGACGGATGCTGTTGACCAGAAGAATCCAGAGGGCCAAGATCCCCGCCAACCCAGTGCGAATGACGAATCGCCAAACGCAAAACGCGACGGAATTTTTGGAAACGATGACCACGTAGCCGAACCGGGGCCAGGCGACAGCGTTGAGGTGATTGCCGCACGCAACAATGAAGACAGAGACGATGATGCTGTGGTCGATGACGACGCAAATGAAGAGGAAGACGGCGACATTCATTCAAGAGCGGAAGTGCAAGATAAGAAGCGAGATGTCTCTGCCTACGACACATGGATGGGAGTTCTATCATCGACATCGCTGCAATATTTCGTCAGGATTGTTGAAACAGGAAGCGAGGGAGGTATAGGCGTGGTGGTGTTGGATGATTACGACTTCTAGATAATGAATGCTGGAGAGACTGCTCATGGTTCTCTTATTTCTCGTATTAACACTCTTTTGTGGTTCAGAACGCGTGGGCATATCTACAAGTATGTACAGGTGCCTCCGCATTTCTTCGACTTGTTTCTCCGTGACTTGACAGCTTTTCGGTGCCATCTTTGTACATTTTGTCGTCGAAGGTGGAACGACAATTAGCGCGCACCTTGGTCGTCGTAGTCAATTGCATCCGCCAAAGCTTCATTTGCTCTGCTAATAGCCTCTTTGGCGCTCCCTGGGAGGATTGCGGATTGTTCCGTTCGGTAGGCCGCACGCCGAAGCAGTCCAGCCCCAACACGACGGCTTAAGGCCGCAATGCCTGGTAGCTGTTCAGTCACTGTCGCTCTGGTTTCTTCGTCGCGTAGCAAACCGGTCAATGCTTCGACATTGTCGCCTCCGTCACTGGATCTCTTAGAGATGACATCTGTCAGTTCCTGTGCAGTCGAAAGGATGCGTTCATCCTCGGCACTGGAACGCAGAAGAACATCCACCAGTTCGGGAAGCTCAGCCGGTCTGTCGAAGAGCGCTGCTTTGAGAGGGCCCGGGACTAAATTGCTTGCTGGGGAATTCCTCAGCAACTCCTTTGGAGTCTTTAGAGCGGTCGCAGCGGCCTTCGCAACGGTGCTGTCTACAAGAGCAGCTCGAAGGGCAGAGACTACGGCGGCGTCCCCGAGTTTTGCAGTTTCATCGACAAGAATGTCTTGTAGTGTTGACCCCTTTGGATCCAACAGAAGCTTTGTGAACTCTGCTACAGCTGCAGCTTGTCCAGCTCCGTCTCGGTCAACATCAGCCGTGGCTGCGGTGTACGAAGCAAACCCTTCGCTCATTTCAACCAGTTTGCTCGGAGAAAGACTGCTACTCCTGCTCGCACCAGTAGACGATAGATCCTCTCCTCGTGCTCCAGCCTGGACAATGGCAAGTGTAGATGCGTCCTCCTTAACAGCATTTTCGGACAGACCAAGCATGGCGCGGAGGGCGCTCTTAGCTCGGGGGCTTCGGTCAGTGAAGAGCCGACGTGAAAGGTAGGGATAACATTCCTGCAGAATCCCATAGTTTTCGTCAACGCTCAACCCAATTCCTTCGAGTGTGCTAAATGCACGGGCAACATACAAAACGTACGGTGGCAGCGCAAAGAGCTCTCTGTTCCTGCGAGACATTTCCTCCATGACGTTCGTAACTCCCTTCACGTCTACTCCTTCGGAGGCCAACTGCGCTTCCATACGCTCCAGCATTTCTGCTCGCGCTGCTTGCTGTAGCTCCTTGTCGGAAAGGTCTGAGCCGTAACGTTCTTGGAACTCTTGCTTGACACGTTCTTGGATCTTTTTGGGCCCTCCGCCCTCGCTAAGCTGTCGAAATGCAAACGTAAGTCCTTCTGTGATGCCACTGTCCTTGAGTCTATCCGCTGTGACGCCCTCTGGTGAGAATCCAAGGTTGATAAAGTCCTGAGGAATTGCGTCGTAGTCCTCAGTGTTGACGTGAGCGATGAATTCCAGGAGGCTGTATTGAAGGTCCTTCGGAACTTCCAACGTCATTCCATGGTCCAAGATACACAATTTTCCATCCATTGTACGCAGCAAGTTTCCAGGCTTTCGCAGCAAACAAAAAAAGAGGCCGTCAGGAATGCCCACCAATATCAATGGATCGAGTACGTTTCTCAAGAATCAACTACTCACGTGTGGATCACAGTGCAGCACTCCAGTGTCTAACAGCATGGTCAGATAAGCGTTGATGGCAACACCACAGAGCCGGGGAACATCTGGTGATGCATCTCTATCCAATCTTGTTCCTTCAACCCATTCGGTCACCAACAATTTGTTGCGTGTCATCGTGTCAACCACCCGAGGGGCGCAAACCGCATTGAGGCCTCTGTTTTCCATGGCCTTGCCAAAGTCAATCGTGTTCTTAGCTTCCAAGAGGTAATCGGTTTCCGCGACAAAGCCACGACCCCATTCATCGATGAGCAAAATTGCGTTGTCGATGTCTACTTGGCTAGTCTTTAGTCCGTTGGCGGCGTTTTGGAGGATCGTTTGAATGGGCGAAAGAACCCTCAAAACGTGTAGATCCAGCGCAATTTCTGCTAGAATCCCTGGCCGCTGGACTTTGACAGCTACATCTTTTCCATTGGTTGCCAAGGTCCCCCTGTAGACTTGTCCAATAGATGCAGAAGCCACTGGCTCTGAAGACAAAGTTGAGAAGACTTCCGAAACATCCCTGATTCCAAGCTCATCGCAGATGACTCGTCGGGCTTCATCACTATCAAAGGGTGGCACAGCATCTTGTAGCTTTCGTAATTCCAAGGCATACGCCTCTGGTATAAGATCAGTTCGAATCGACAAGGCTTGACCCAACTTAATGAAGGTTGGGCCAAGCTTTTCACAAAGGGACAGAGCGACCTTGGCTCGACGAGGTTCAGCTCGTTTCAAAGCAGTGTACTCTTCATCGCGAAAAAGTTTGCCCAAAATCAGCCAATCAAAAAGGACTCCCGTGTTGAAGGCTCCCGTCAACAAGGCAAGACGCAAAATTCGTTTGGCCACCAGCAGCGGACGCCTTCCATAATACTCAGCGGCAGCTTCGGGAGAGTAGGTGGTAGTGCCAGGTTCGTACGGTGCCTCCATTTCATTGTCGGGTGAATTGAGCCATAACAAAAAGGCATTGCCAGCCGCAAAAGCTGCAATAAGTTCCAAGTACCATGGTACAGTGACAGCCGACGACAAGGAAGCAGAAAGTTCTGGGTCAATAACTCCGTTCAAATTGACAGATGCAGCCAAGCTGGCCAGTTGTTGACTCAATTCAGGAAACTGCAATGCCGATGGAAGGGAAACCGAGCTGTCAACTGTGGCAGAAGCATCCACAAGCCAAGATGGAACATCGAAGCTAACACTTGATGGCAACAGCGATTTCGCGGTCTTCTTGGCTGCTCTTCTCGATGCAGGCACAAAGGCGGTAGATCCCTGCAGGAGCAGACATGTGAAGACGACCCCAGAAAGTAGAAAGCGCATCGTACTGTTCACAGAATCTTTAAAAATGATCCCTCATGTTGCTTTTTGCCACTGCGATATGGCTTGGTTGGCCAGCCATTCAAGTGACCGCTGTTGTGTCAGAGTCGCCGTGGCCTTGTTTTGCGTTCTGCGTCATTGCTCGGCTGTGTCTGTCCCGAACAAACGTTTGCAGTAGAAATGGGGTTAAGATGTAAATAAACCTGCTTAGCTAGCTAGCTGGTTGTACTGTTCCGTACAGGGACTGGAGCCAGGAACCAGAGGACAGGATTTCCATTGCAATGGTGCTACGGCTGTACCGGTACCGATACCCAGTGGTAATGCAAGAAAGTCAGCAGTGGACAAAGCATTGATGGGAAGCTGATGGGAGGAGGAAGTACAGTCGTACCAGGTACGCAACAAAGGAGGTTGCTGGATACACCTGCTCAGAGCTTGCCAATGCATTCAGTGCCGACTTCAAAATACGATACATCGATTACTGCTGAAGGTTTCTATTTGGGGTTCCTAAAAACATAGATTCTACCTGCCCTTTTGAGTAGAGGATGTGGCCACATTTTACTTTCAGACGCAACTGCGTAACGTAGATGTGATCATGGTTGAGATTTGCTTCTGCTGTTCAGTCATAGAGTCTACTAGAACTCAAAGGGCAACATCCCATCGAGCGACGTTTTCAATCTGAAGGACAGGCGTGGCTACAATTTGCCTAGTCAGCTTGGATGTACCGGTAAGAACAAGAAGCTAGAGTGCATCTTGGCTAGTTAGTACCAGGTAGAGGGACAGCTACAGTTCCCTCGCCTTTCGGGTTGATTGAAGATTCGATTGAATCATTCAATTCGATTCAATTGCTTCATTCGCTTCTTCCACTTGGCGGAACCTTACAATTTGCACGATCCCTCTATGGTTAATAGCTAGCTAGTCTTGTATCTCTGCATATTACTCCACATCTACTAACGGTATTGCACAACTGTGTGCACACATACATGCAGGTGTTGGTACCCTACAGTACGGCGGTACCGTACCACACAAGGGGAGCCTGGCAGCTGACTATTCCGAGATGCAGTTTCCACGATGCGCAAGCCGTCCAATGGCGAAAATGGCGTGGGAGTGACAATCCACCCACGCAGAGCACCAAACCGTTGGGTGCAAAATACTCACAATTTTTGCAGGACGGTTGAGCTCCAACCCAACAAAAAAGGGAGACTTGGTGAGAAACAACAGCAATCAAAAGAGAGTCTAGGAAGAAGATCGCCGCCCCAAGTTACAGACAATATAGGTACCGTAGCAGACATCAAAGAGGCAGTACACCATGGTGAGCAAAAATGATCGTCTCCCGAGGCGAACGAGTAGGAAGGCGCCAGCTGCGGCCGCTGCTACCAATCCCTTTGACAGCGACTTTAGCGCATCGGAGGCATCCAGGCAGTCACGAGGGGTCGTCTTTGATCTAGACACCATTGCAGCGAGTCGCCGAGCTATGATTAGCGGAAAGAAACCAGCACCCAGAGCAAAGCGACCCTCGCATACGTCGACGTCTCAACCGCGAAGAAGCAGCAACACACGATCACATTCGCAGTCACAATCCAGGAATAGAACGTCAAGGAAGGTTGCAAATCCGAGGAGGGCGGAGTCTGCGGACATTGAAATGGGAAACGACAGAGAAATTCGTGAAAGGATCCGCACAAAGGAAACACAGGACGAAAGCGAGCAGGGATTTGACATCGATAACCCAATTACTATTGAAGATAGGGTGAAACCCACTTACGTGGATGAACAAGCCAGTGAAAGCGAGATTGGGAGTAGCAGCAGCAGCAGTCAGAGCGACAGTGACGATAGCTCCAGCGAGGATAGCGACGACAGCAGCTATGGCAGTTTCGAGGACAAGCAGAAACTGCGAAAGCCTTATGTGTTCGCTGTTTTGGGAATGGTATCCATCATGTTATTGGTGGGGATCATTGCTCTATCTGTTGTGGTGTTTGGAGGAGATAATGGAGAGGACAAGTCTCCTTTGTTGCCCATCCTTACAGCAAGACAAGAAGCACTGCATAACATAATTCAAGCAATCGTGGACGAGGACATGTTGACCGACTCTGAAACCCCCCAATACCGAGCTCATCAATGGATTCTCTACGAGGACCCTCTGGGGCTAGCTCCTGCAAGTGGGGCTTCAAAGGAACGAATCATTCAGCGGTACGTTTTGGCAGTGTTCTACTTCGCTACCGGAGGCGGAGAAAAATGGAAGACAAACAATTGGATGATTGGGGATGAATGCGTCGATGAATGGGATGGCATAGGTTGCACAGATGACGGAGTAGTTCACGTGGTGACACTAAGTAAGTACCCTACTAGTAGAAGGTTTTCGCTTGACGCAATCATGACGCGCTGCTCAGCTTGCTCTTGTTTCTTGTTGTGTGTGAAGATAACTTTGGGCTTGCTGGCTTCATACCAGAAGAGCTCAGTCACCTCTCTGTCCTAGAACACCTCATCCTGAAAAACAATGCTGAACTTGTTGGTTCTCTGCCCACCAAGTTGGGAAAGCTGCAATCGCTTCGACAATTGGGCGTCTACAACAACAACATCGAGGGAACCATTCCAGACCAGCTCTTTGAAGCCACTAATCTCAAGTTCATCAATTTACAGAACAACGATTTGACGGGAACGTTATCAGCCAACATTGAATCAATGGCCCGTCTCGAGACACTCGTATTGATGAACAATAGACTGACCGGGGAAATTCCGTTTGGAGGCCTTAGTTCCACCAAAATCAAGTTCCTTGGCTTGAGTCACAACAAGCTCTCAGGAACAATAGGACCCATGATTGGCGTCTTAGACAAGCTTGAATACTTGTATTTGGATGGAAACAGCTTCCAGGGTCGTCTGCCAAGCACGATCTCTCAGCTGACTAGTTTGAGTGAGTACAGATGTGACATTCCTGCGAAATGCATTTGCCCCTTGAACTAACCATTATCCTGTTCTTTTCCTAATGCTGTACAGAGTCATTGAATCTTGATGAGAACGACTTTGATGGTTTGGTTCCTACCGAGTTTGGAGAACTCACTGACCTAGAGTTTCTCTCGCTTCAAACCAATGGGTTCGAAGGATCAATTCCATCTGAGATGGCCTTGATGACATCACTGCGTAAGTAGAGCTAAGCTACAGCTGGAGAATCTCCTTGGTTTGCGCAACAGACCCGATGCTAAGTCCTTCCATTTCTTGCACTTTAGACAACGTCAATCTTGCCCAAAACGCACTCACTGGAAAGATCCCCGACCTATCATCCTTGAAAGAGCTGCGCAATCTGTTGCTCTACAATAATAAGCTGAGCGGAGAGATTCCCAAGACCCTCTTCACCCTCAACAAACTTGGTAAGAAGATTGTTGACAGACTGCGCTTGATTGATTGACAAATTTGTTTGCTGAACTTTTGCATCCTCCTTCGAAGAAATCTTGTTCCTCAGCTCGAACCAAATAACGAGCACTGTACCAGCTGAAATAGCGCAGTTGAAGGGAAAGCTGCGAGGGTTGTACTTGTCAGACAACGAGCTGGTGGGAACCATTCCAGAGGCTCTCTGTGAACTGCAAAACCTTGGTGAGAGAGAACACACAGTTGTGTTGTCGTTTTCCTTTGTCATACTCTGCACTTTTCATCTCACACGGCTTTGTCACTGGATACAGAGGCCCTATTGATTGACGAGAACAGCTTTCAAGGGACAGTTCCGGCCTGTTTTGGTGATCTCCAACAACTACGGCAGCTCTACCTATTCAGAAATCGATTGACAGGGGAGTTACCTAGAGAGTTGACAGAACTGAGTTGGCTGAGTAAGTTCTCCTGCCGTTGTCAGACATTCGCGCCCAAAGCCTGATCCTAATGTACTGCTGCCCGGATTTTGACAGCTGGACTAGGTCTAGAAGAGAATGACTTCAGGGGCTCTGTTCCGCTGGAGATTTGCTCTATCAAAGAACAGAATGAAAACTTTGACCTCTGGGCTGATTGCGGTGGCAGCTTCCCAGACCTCTTGTGTCCATGCTGCAGTGTTTGCTGCCCGTCTTTGGATTGTCAATGAGACACTTCCTATAGTCGCCGTTGAGTGAATGCAGACTGAGAGGTTCCTATTCTTTGAACCCAAGAAAAGAGGGGGGGTGCACAACTCCTACCGTACAAACTGTGTGAACTAGTACTTCTATTGACCATAGATAATCTCTATGCTCCTTTGTAGTGGGGGTCCAAAACTTAGAATTTAGTACCGTATGCGTTGGGGAAAACATTCAAGGCCAGAGACTTTTGTTAGGGTGTGAAAGGATCAAATATTCAGTAAGGTGCTTTTCAATTATCTCATTGGCGACTTGGCATTGTGTTGATGGAACTGTTCTTGTGACAAAACCTGTGACATTTGAGCTGGTTGGTGGTGGCAGCTTTCCAGGCTTTCTGCCCATACTGCAGTGTGCCCTCCTTTGCTGCTTTGATGAACACAGAGAATAGAGAAGACAATCAGGGGTTGCTAACTAGGTCGGTGGCATGAACGTCAGGTAATCATTGCATTACTTCTATTGGCCCAAGAAAAACTTCAATTGCATCTCGTGTTGTTGAAGACAAATATAAAGCTCCTGTGAAGTAACTATATTATTGGTATGTTTCCTCAAAACATCAAAAATGAAGGTGCGTTGTTGGCGAGCATGGATTGGTGTCGATATCTTTTAAAACAAAATGCGTCATTGGTGAGCTTGGCAGGTGTTGATATCTTTAAAACTTTCGTCGAATTGCAGAGGGGCTCTCTTGTCTTCCGTCGCTGAATCCAAGCATTTGTGGCCTATTGTCCTGATATGAAAAACCACGGCTTTCCTTTGTTCTGTTTGTGGATAAGGCGGAAGAAAGTGGAATGCCAAATCTGAGGGAGTCATGTCTTCTCGTCATGCGACCATCAAGAGCAATGCACATCTTCAGGCACTTACGTCAACCAACATGTCGTCCCAATCATTCGCCCATTCAGGGATGATGCCTTGATTCTGGGACGTCGCCATACTTCGAGTTGCCGCCGACGTTCCTGATTGCTTGTTCATCATTCGCGAAGTAGCCGTTGCTTGTGTGATTCCAACACGGCGATATGCGTTCCAAAAGGCACCCCAACCAGTCATATTGGTTCTCAGATACGTTTCTTGTTGATGAAAGCTTGGCTGGAAAGTAGATTGAGTTTCTGTTGCTTTTAATCCTGTTTTATGGTCGCCAACGAATGAGTGGGCAAAGCTAACGAGCCTTCGCTTCCCGAACCCGAAAACGAGAACTCCCACCAAAGATTCTCACTTTCCTTCGATTTTGGACACGACAACCATGTAATCCCAGCCAGGTACATGTAGACGACTTCCATCAAAAGGCTGACAATAGGAAGGGAGCAAAGATCCATGCAACTCTGAGCTTCGTCTGCCTAAGCTAGCTAGGTAGCTGGCCTGCCTGGAAGCGTTGCTGTCAGGTCACGTGCAGGTAGCAACTGAAGCAATGACGAGCATTTTAGCACAAGTAATAAAGGAGCACCCAAAGGTACGACTCCACGACTTTCGGGAATTTTCGCGTTGCGTTTAGTTTATCGTTCTACATGTAGTATGAGCTGCCAGATAGCTGTCCTTCAAGTGAATAATCGTCCTCTTGCAACAGCGGTAGCAGCGTTGAATCTCCGGTTCTCACGGGGTGTACCGGTACACAAGGAGGCTGGTTTCAAGCTAAGATGAACTAATGAATGAACAAATGAATGTCCTCATGCACACATGCATGTATCTCTAGAATGGCGGAAGCAGTGTTGGCTCTCCATAGGGCTGTACCGGTACACAAGGGAGCACAGAAATCAAGGGGGGAAATGAATCACATCTGGAAGAAGTTAGACTCATGCAAAACGAAGGCAACGCTCATTCGATGTATCGCAATAAGGCTTACATCTAGCAACATAAAGTCCCAAGTTTCGAAGGGCGGCTGCTTTTTAGGAAACTGCTTGGCCTCGGGTTGCGTCGAAACTGCTCTGTTGGCGACTCGCTGCTGTTGCTGCATCCCACCTCGTCGAGTAGCTGCCGCTGTTTTATCCGTGACGCCTCGTCGCATTGCAAGGAAGAAAGCTCCCCAAGTCATGGTCTGGTTTCTGGTTCAATCAAATGGATAGAGTATCGTCTTGTTTCTTTGTTGTCTATTTTTTATGGGCCTCGGTAAGGGAGAGGCGAGATGTGCAGGTGCGAAGCAGAGCTTCTGAATTCTGAAGCCGAGCTTCGCAAGGGCACGCTGGACGAGAACAATCCACTTGCAGCGGCTCTGTGCCTGAAGTCTGGCAATCCCATGATCGTCATGATGCTGTCATCAGCTCGTCACCAGTACGACCATGCATCAATGAGGCAGGACAGCGGGTCTGCTGTATGTACCGGTACAGCTTTTGCACATAGCTACCAGCTAGATAGTAAGTACAAGCTCAAAGGGCTACTACTAGAAGAAAACACCAAGTAATCCAGGATTTTCCACCTCTTGATAACTGTGATACCTGATACCTTATGGATGTATTCGTCACTTCTGGTTTGTGTTTGTGTTGACAAAGTGTTAGCTTACAGGTCAAGCCCTAGCAAGAGGCTTGCATATACCGTTTTCAAATCTAAAAACAAGAGGTCCCTCCGGGTGCGCCAACCCACGTAAACTTGTATTGCTTGGGAAAGCAAAGCCAAATTTACAAATTTTACTTCTCTTGGGGTATGTATGGATACCAGCCTTTTTGGCAACATGGCTGAAGTCAGGTCCAGTTTTTATTGAAAGATAGGTTCAGCTACCCTTCCTTCTCGAATCTGTCCAGCTCGGATCCTGTTCTTGTACTCCTCCAGTGGTGGCCGATGCAAGTTTACATTGTTGACATTGTCTAGCTTACTGGACAGTCTCAAATCTGTCTAGCCCAGATCCTGTTCTTGAAATCCTCCAGTAGTTGCCGATGCAAATTGCAAATTGACATACAGCTCACATGCAAGGAAGGCGCCCTTGATTTGGAGCTTGGTGAAGCCCTCGATGTTGACCTCGACAGTTTGGACCATCTGTTGTATTTGCATCAGATACAACAAACAGGGCAAGGTCAACAACAAACGTTTCATTGCACAGGAGTGGAAGATATGCTTGAAGACTGTATGGACATGTATGTGCTACTTTGACAGCTGCAGTTCAATCCGATCTGTGGCCAATACAGCCATCCGTCTCG
>CAICTM010000256.1:0-83619 GCA_903772945.1 Seminavis robusta
TGTCTACCCGGCCTAAGAGATGCACGTGGAACCTTCCATGGCACGGATCGTTCCAATCCATCCCTCACTCCGAGCATGGAGCACCATCGAGTTCACAGCTGTATGAGTGTTGCCAATGCCACCACTCACACAGACTTGGTTTAGGCACAAAGCAAATAGTAGCATTAACAGCTCTATACCTTAAGCCCAAACCACTTATAGTACTGCTCAGCTAGCAGTAGCTCAGGCCATAGGTGTAGACAGGTGGTAGACAATAGCCTGATAGGGTCGCCAGATGATGTCATTGTCATTGCATGCAAAGCTTGCCCTACCTAGCTTTTGAGTCTGGCTAATAATCTGTCGGTGCGTTGCGCCAGCCATTATAGTCCAGAGCATCAAAGTAGGAGCAAGTGTGCGTCTAGAGGAATGTACCGCGGATCCGAAGAAGACTCGCACCTCTGCAGTCCTCTCGCTCCTCCTCATTCTTCATTCCTCTTCCAACAGACCAGAGCAATGATAAATGGTCACCTACAGATGGTTACTAGAGCTACACAAGCGCATTGCTCATGTTTTCGCTTTCCCTTACCCATCCCACCCTTTTGTTTTTGAAAAGAGTTCACAGCTGTATGAGTGTTGCCAATGCCACCACTCACACAACTTGGGTTAGGCACAAAGCAATAGTAGCATTAACAGCTCTATAGCCTTAAGCCCAAACCACTTATTAGCACTCCTAGCAGCTAGCAGCTAGCTGTCAGGCCATAGTGTAGACAGGGGTAGACAATAGCCCTGTAGGTGTCCCAGAATGTCATTGCATGCATGCAAAGCTTGCCTACCTAGCTTTATGAGTCTGGCTATAATCTGTCGTGCGTTGCCGCCAGCATTATAGCCCAAGCAAAATAGTGCATAGCCCAGCGGTGGGTCGCGGCAGCAACAACAATAACATCTTGGACCGTTGCAGCATCGGGGACATGGGCAAGTGGCCTTCGTTGCTGGAGGAGCAGGTGATCTGCTTAGCTAGCTACAGAGAGCGGAGCCATTACCACAGACATCCCATGCGCCGTCACATAGTGCCAGCCTGCAGCAACAACGTTTTGCCGTGGAATTGAAGATCGGTTGTAAAGCAATGCCAGGCGAAAACATCATATTTGTATTCCGTCGATTTGAGCAGCTAGATCTATAATGCAAACTAAAATTACGTATAGAAAATGTATAATATGATACAACTTGTCACATCAGGTTCAATTTTTGCCGCTCGCTTTGTTGCTGCTCTTCAATTCGTTCAGCACCTCAGCGCTAGCTTTCTTGCGCTTGGCGATTTTGCGAGCGGTTTCACCCTTGGCAGTTTCAATGTCAACCGACTCGGGGTAGATGAAAACTAGCAATCGAATGTTGGCCAGACTAGCGCCTTGACTCACCGCAATGTGTAGCGGAATTTGACCTTTCCGGTCTTGCTTTTTTAGGGCACGAGGACACGCTTTGATCAGAATCTTGATGAGGGGTAGTGGGATATTCTTCTCCACCGCAAAGTGCAACGGAGTGTATCCGTTATCGCACTGGGTGTCACAGGCCTCGGGGAACGTGCCGATCAGTTTGTCAAACAAATTCGCTGGAAATGCTCGTTGTGCAGCTATGTGGAGAGGGAGGCGTCCAACCTTGTCCTTCTCTTCTGCCTTCGATGAGTCTCTCTCGATCAAACCAATAAAGCCCTCGGGGTTGTCGACTAGAAGTTTCTGCAATTCCGTGGGTTCTTCGTCGCTAGCATCATTGTCGCCCCCTGACTTCTTCTTTCTCAGTTTACTTCTGTCCCTGCGGGATGGATCATCGCCAAGTTTCTTGGCTGAGTTGGATCGTTTTATAGAGGCGGCTCGAGATTTGGGTGCAGTGGCATAGGACCCCCCCTTCTCGCCCTTGGCCTCTTTGTAAGCACCAGCTACGCCCAAGGATTTTGTTCGGCGGGGAACACCTTTGCCAGTTTTGCTAGACTTGACAAGAGTTCCACTTTTTGAAGTCACCTGGTTTTCTGTGTTGGATCGCTTCACAGACCGAGTCTTGGCATCAACGGATAGTCGTGCAGTGCGACGAGACTTGGATGTGGCCTTTGATTCGTCCGTGCCCTTTGAGGTCGGAGACTTTGATCTGTGCCTAGTAGATTTGGAAGAGCCACTTCCTTTTGCAAGGATTCCAGAGGCTATGGTTGCTCGTCTTTTCTTTTCGGATTTTGGTGTCAAAAGGTTACTTCCACTACTTGCCCGCTTTTGCTCTTTGAATGGGACCATTTCAGTGATGGTATCAGCATCCGTGTCTGTGTCCATGTCCGCACTTGCGCATCTTCGAAGCTTGTCCTTTTTGAGGGGAGGCAACTTCTTATGACCGCTGGCATCCATGCCAGCGCTCTTCCCAAATCCTTTGAGAGAGGCCGCTCGACTGACCTTTGTGTTGTTGCCTGGGTTCTTTTCGTCCTTTGGACTTTTGTCGTCAGTGTCATCGCTTATGTTGCGCACTAGCTTGGCCTTCTTGGATCCATCCTTCTTGTTGGAGTGCTGACTGGAAGATAGGTCATCCTTCTTCTTCTTGTCGCGTTTTTTTTCTTCCTTTGCTTTTCCTTCCCAGTCGAAACCGCCGTTCTTTTTGACAAGATCTCTCTTCGATCTTGGCTTCTTATGAGTTTTCTTTGGCTTGGGAGAGTCGGACCCCTCAACGGAACCCCCTTTAACACTGTCATCCTGCAAGCTGTCGTCCATGGAAAAAGCGCCAAAACTGAGTAGCGAGGCCCGCTTTGAGCGCGCGTTCTTAGCAGCGTTCTTCCCTCCTGGCAAAGGCATATGTTCGATCTCAAACAGGTCTTTCACTTTGTGCTTCTTTTGGGAAGATACCCGGGGTGACATTGATGGGTCCAAATAGTCAGTCCTTACTTCATCCTTGTCCGGATCGTCCCAGTTCACTATTCTGCAACTGCTCGACATTACCATGTCTACGGATGCCTCTGTCCCTCCCGAAGAATTCGAGTCGGAATCCATTATAGATCCATTCTCGAACTCGTCCCATAGGTCTACTGAATCACCCGAATTGTCCATCATTGGATTGTCAAAATCATCAAGACCACCATTGCTAGATCTTGTAGCCGAAACGAGGTTTCCAAAAGATCCCGACTTGGATTGATTCTCAGGCGTCGCATTCCGAGCAAGAACAGCCGCCACTTCACGCGGACGGAGAGCATCTCCTTTGGGCTTCTGGCTTGCAACGAACTTGGCGTGCTTGTTTGATTTTCCCTTCTTTTTGTCAGAATCTTCCTCGCCACTGAAGCCATGGCCACTGTCACTACGTTGGCTGTTGTCTAAGGGGTCACTATCAGAGTTCTCGTCACTGCTGTAACTGATAATGTGATCCGTGACAGATTCGTCCTCGAAATCGCTATCATCCCTCTTGGAATGGTCGCTGTGTAACAACCCACCACCAACAGCGTTTCTCATGCTGAATGTTCTCACAACTTTGTTGCCTTTCTTCTTCCGAGGTTCATTTAGACTGATTGACCGCACTGGTTTGCTTCGACAATTTCTCAAGGGATTTCCCTCGTCATCCGGGTCGTCGTTCATACCCAAGCTTTTTGGCATGAAACCAGCGAGACCCTGATTCTTTACAGAGCTCCGGCCTTTTCTGGCCTTGGCGACCAAGCCATCCATCGCAATGTCACCACTCAAGGGGAGCATGTGTGAAGTATCTAGCATGCTGCTGCTTGCACTATGAATGAAGGCAAGATCTTTTGCTTTTGAGGAAAGCTCATGGGCTCTTCCCAGAGCAGTGCAGCTCCTGACGCTTCTCTCGAGGTCGCTGTCCTCGTCGGAATCGGTGTCATCGTCACGTCGCGGGCTCATGGTGTATTTACTGACCAGTTCCCCATAGCCCATTGACTTTTTCTTTTTGCCCCTTCGACCTGGACTCTTTCCAGCTGCCGCGGGGCCGCTCATCGTGCTAAGAGCGCTTTCAGTGCTTTCGAGGCTGGTTCCACTTTTTAAAGAGTCATGGAGTGATTTCTTTTTCGTCTTGCTTTTTTTGTTGAGCATTCGATCCAACTTTGCTGCGCGCCCCCCTCCTCCGCTCTTGTTACTTCCTGTGCTACCACTACCGGTGCTTCCATGGCTGTTCCCGCTTTTGATAGAATCATTAAAGGATTTTTGTTGCTTGGCACCCTTTTCACTTCCAATTTTCCTGTCCAGCTTATTGCTGCTGGTGCCAGTACCATCTACAACACCGTCACTCTTGGCTCGTCGCACCTTTTTCTTTGCATCCTTGTCGGTATCCTCGTGTTGGTTGTCGTTACTTGCCTTTGTTTTTTTGGCATCTCCGTCAACTGCGGTATCCGAATCTTTTTGTTCGACACTGGCTCTTCGTCTGTTATGGTTGTTGCGATGTTGTGAGCTATCAAGGGCACTGCTCTTGCCTCGAGAACTGGAATTGAGATCAGATTCGGAATCATTGCCCAAGAGACTGGATCGCTTGTGACTGGAATCTTTTACGTCACGGGATTTTCCGCGTCTCGACACACTACGGCGTCTCTTGCTATTATCGGGAGGGGAATCCTCCTTGGGATCGACGCTTCCCCTACGGCGTCGATGTTGGTCTGGCGTGAGTTGTTGTTGTTGATGCTGCGAATTTTCCACTCGTTCAACACTCGCACGTCGTCTCCTACTGCCGTTCATCTCTCCAGCAGGTTCTCGACTGACACTGCGTCCGACCGAGCCTCGTCTGCTGCCATCACCACCTCGGTCTCGACTCACGCTGCGACCGACCGAGCCTCGCCTGCTTCCATCGCCTCCTCGTCTACTTCCATCGCCTCCTCGCCTACTTCCATCGCCTCCTCGTTCCCGGCTGACGCTACGTCCCACACCACCTCTTCTGCCTCCCTCACTCCGTTCCGAGTTTTGTCCCATGCTGGTCCGTCTGTTGTTGTTGTTGTCGGCGGACCCGCCGTGTCCTATACTGCCCATTCTCTTCGGCCGATGATCGCCACTCATGCGTCTTCCATTCGAAAGTCTCCGTCCTGCACCACCATTGGACGGTCTCCGTCCGCCGAACCCCATACTGCCCTTTCGTACCGACGGGCCACGATGATCGGAATCGTCGTCGTCTTCGGTTTGTCCGTATCCCATACTGCGCCGTTGTTTGTGCGCACCACTCATGCGACGTCCCGCACCGCCCATGTCTCCATATAATTCTTCGGGACTGGGCATGCCTCGACCGTATAATTCTTCGGGACTGGGCATGCCACCACCACCGCCCATGGGTTCGTTGTATCCCAAATCATGATGGTCATCGTGTTCGTCATGATGGGCCATGGAAGCATGTAACGAGTTGGTCAGTTGTATTTGCTGCTGTACGCGAATGTTGGTGACACTGGAACTTCGTTGCATCATACTGCGTCGTCCGCCACGTCCGGGTCCTCCACCACGCCCGGGTCCTCCACCTCGTCCTGGTCGACGCCGTGGTACGCGGGAGAGACTGGCATTTCCGAGGCCACTTTCGAGGGAGCCGCCCAAGGACTGACTGGACAAGGGGGCGGCAGTTGCCGATTTACTTTGTCCTCTTTCTAATTTGTTGTCCAATTTCCCTCCACTGGAGTACCGACGAGGCGCAATTCTTCGCACGTATTCTTCGCCATTATTGTCTCCACCAAAATCGTCGCCATCGTCGTCGTCATTTTCGTCATCATCGTATGATTGTTGATCGTATCCACCGTCCCGATGGAGGTCCTGTTGATGGAGGCTGTGGTTGGACCCCGTGGGCATGGCGGCTCCGTATCCCAAGTCTTCTTCATCGGGCATTGAAGCAGGAGCCTGTGGATGATGATTGTCATGACTACTACTGTGTTGTCGGGCCAATCGTTGTGCCAATCGTTCCGACGTTGAGAGTTCCTTGGGTTCTTCTTCCTCTTCTTTTTGGTCGTCTGCTGCTGAATCCTCTTCCTGATCTTCCTGTTCTACTTCTTCTTCTTCTGCAGGTGTTTCCGTCTCGTTTTTTGTCTTGTCCTTTTTCTTTTCTTTCTTGCTAGCGGTAGTATCATCACCATCCTCCTCCTCTTTGGTGGGTGGTTCTGGTTCTGCATTGGCTTCCAATACTCCGGGATGACTTAAAATTTTACTGACATCAGGAGCATCATTGGAGGACTTGGCATTTCGACTGCTACGAAAAGTCCCTCGCAGACCTAGAGTACTCATACTGGCGGCTCCAAAATCTTTAATGGTTCCAATTCCAGCTTTCGTGATGCCAATTCCAGCGCCCATTCCCGCCTTGGTGATTCCCCGGGTGATTCCAACCCCCAATTCACCCACTTTGAGGCCAGCACCAATTCCAGCGGCTGCCACGCCCATGCCCGTTTTGGCTACCGCGGCGCCACCACCCGCCACGGCACCAATTCCAGCGGCAGCGGCTGCTACTACCGCCGGTTTGTGGGATGCGACGGGACTCTTTGGGGCGGCTGTCTGTGCAATCAAATCAAAAGTGGTTTGTTCCAAACTTTTCTTGACTGGTTTTGGCTTGTCGTCTTCTTCTTCCTCGTCGGAAGAAGAGTCCAAGTCTCCCCAGTGACCACCACCACTGGCTGCTGCTGCTGGCTGTGAATTGTTGTTCTTTTCCTTCTTATTATTAGGAGTAGTCACGCTAATGGTGGGAGCAACCGCAATGGTACCACGCCGTTTCGCAGCGGCAGCTCCTGATTGACTACTCGTAGGCATATTACGGGCCGACTGTTGGGTGCCAAAGGACTGTCGCATGCCGACGCCTCGAGTCGCCTTTCGTCCTCCCAAGCTACCTGTCGTCTTGGGAGCTGCATGACGACTACTACTCCCGACATTCAAGTCTCTCATGGATCCAGGTTTCTTGGGAGATGCCAGTGCTGCTTTCTTGACCTATATATATATATACCCACACCATATATATACCCAAAGCAAAGAACAATTGGTCAGAACGTCAGCCATTAAGCTCCTGCTACCCAATCGGGGTATATACCCCACTATCTAACTAGATAACTAGATAACGTACCGATGCCGTATCCTTCTCATCCTTACTATTACTGGTGCCATCTTTCTTGCCAAATACACTTTGGAGTTTAAGCGGCCCCATCGTCGTGGGCTTCAATAACATTGTCTATCTCTGAAGCAATGGTTTTTTTTCTTTTGTGCTGCCTGCAACTTTCCCACCGCTTGTTATTGGTGCGTGGTTGCCGCCACATAACCTCGATGGCCACACACAAAAGGGTTGGTGATAAAAGCAGACACAACACGTTACGCGAGAGACTTTCAGTTGCTCTTTCAGTCATTCCGTTCGCGAACCAGGATTCAATAGAGACATGGATTGAATGCTGCAGATAACTAATTGGATAAAGCATTGTATAGCATGGCCTGTAGTATCAGACCGCTTGCTTGTTTACTCGACTAGTGGTGCTTGTTGCCTGCTACCGGTACGGTAGTACCGGATGCTATTGGTAACATTCTCTGCTCCCACGGTGCATCTGCATGCATGCAAAGTACAATGTTGACCCTCGTTGTAAGTAACAAATTTTTATTAAGGTTGTTCTCCTCGGCGGAGCCATAGAGGACCCGTATACCTCAGACATGCAAAGGTGCCTACTTGGGAGGGGCCTAGAACTGACCTCCCACCAGAATTAAACAAAATCCAATGGGCTCGCATACAATGCAATCTCAATGGGCTAAGTTGCCCTCTAGTTAAGTACTAAGACGATTTGGCAGATGGTGCCGGTACCTTGTGCTTTGCTTCACCCTCGTTGTAACAGCCAACAGGGAGGACAGAGCAAGGTGCTATAGGATCAGTTCTACCGTACGGTATCATACTCGCGAAGAAACCCAACTCTGCTGTTTGTCTCTGTACCAAAAATTTCCGAAGTATTATAATGGTAGATACAGATAGGAAGGAACTACTTGGAAGATGCTTATCATCCCTGTGCGTTGCCCAGAGCACAAACCCTGTCAAGCAAGCTACTGCTCATTGCTGATTATCTTCATTCCATGTCCTTTCAATCGAGGTCATGCACAGGTCATTGTGCCAAAGGCTCTTGGACAAAACAGTCGACTTTCAGGCAAAAACCCAAAAATATGACTTAGACAGCTAACTTGCAGTAGCCAGTCTCATTCATGCTTATCTACTCGTATAAGGTTCCAGTGTTCCAGTGGTAACAACTTCCTGTACCAAAGCAACTTGTTCAACCATGATCTTTATTTCTTTGAAACACATCTGTTGTTCTTTGGACCTGTTTGTGGCAGTTTTGCAAGGCACTAGCTAGCTGAAGGCCGGTAAATCGAGTGAGTTATCACAGTTTCTAAAAGCTAGTAGACTAGCTAGCTAGCTAGCCAGCTAGCTAGTAGAGAGTCTAGATTTATTGCTATCACTATAACTTGGAGCCTGGCTACGTACCATAGCTATGCTTATTCACCTCTTGCCTGTAACTCTCTTTTGGCAACTCTAGCTACTAGAAGACTAGTGGGCTGCTCGAGATGGTCTGGGGTGCGAGTTGAGTGGATGCTGAGGTGGAGCAACCTAAATCGGGACTTGAAAGTCCTCTTGAACTGATGTGCTGGGAGGATGGGAGAATGGACTTGTACAGTACCGTTGGGATGGACGAAGATATGTGCTTTCTCGTTGTTGAACACAGGCTTTCTCAAGTCGAAATTGGAATGCGGCTATCGTACCGTACTCGCGCAAATATTCGGATCTAAGTCACCTTGGTGCAGTGCAGTGCAATAGCAGGAGCCAAAGGTTGTCCTTGGAATGAAGAGACGTATGCATTGATACCGTGGCTGGCACCTCAGCTCATGAGTTTTGGTTTTTTCCGTGATTAAATTATAAAAATTCAATTCGTGACTGCGGGAATGGACTTGCTTGGGTACTTGATCTTTTCTTGGCAGCTGCGGATAGCAGACGTGCCTGTTGACAGCATCAACGTCTCCATCGTGGATCAAACGTACCGTCTCTATCGATGTTGCTATGCTGCCAAGGCAGAAGGCTCATAATCTTGAACTGCTTCTTGGGTTTCACCTATCGTTCAACAGCAATGACGACACCAACTGCCACCACTACCCAATCCTCGCCGCCTTTGGTGGACATTGGGATCAACCTGACTCACAAACAATTCCATCGAGATCGAGAGGACGTCATTCACCGAGGTTTGGAACAAGCCAATGTGAGAGCTCTCATTTTGACTGGCACGTCCGTAAAGGCCAGCCAGGAAGCACAACAGTACTGCGCCACGGCACAGTCTTCCTGTCCCGACGTACAGCTCTACTGCACAGCCGGAGTTCATCCCCACGACGCCAAGCGCTGCAATGACGACACTACTATAGAGAGTTTGCGACGCTTGGCCAGCACCGATCAAGTAGTGGCCATTGGGGAATGCGGTCTGGATCACAATCGCAACTTTTCACCACCAGATGTCCAACGGCACTGGTTTGTGCAACAGCTCGAATTGGCCCGTGAACTGCAGCTGCCCGTCTTTTTGCACGAACGGGATGCCCATGCCGATTTCTTCCAAATTCTTTCCCAGTACGCGGACAAGCTACCGGCGTCGATTGTCCATTGCTTTACCGGCACACAGGACGCTTTGAATGATTATTTGTCCCTGCCCAACTGCTACATTGGCATTACGGGATGGGTCTGTGACGAGCGACGGGGGTTGGCACTGCGCAAGATTGTGCCGCTCATACCCGACGATCGCCTCATGATTGAAACCGATGCTCCCTTTTTGTACCCTCGGGATTTGCCCCCCGATCGTCGAACATCCAAAAAAGATCGCCGCAATGAACCTGCCTATTTGAACCACATTTGCGATTCCGTGGCAGCCTGTCGTGGTCAGACCAGTGAGCATTTGGCCAAGATTACCACGGCCAATGCTGTGAGGTTCTTTCGGTTGCCAATGGCTCCGCCAGAGGAAGCGTCGGAATCAAAGGAATAGTCATTGGGGATGCGAAAGCCAGAAGCAAGAGAAACGGGGATATTCTTCCTAGATAGATATTTTTTCTGCATGTAACTCATGTGACTCTCTGTGAATTGTGTCTATATAAATATGGTTCCATGGGTTTGTTGTTCTCTTGTGGTGGTGCTGGTACCTGTGGAAGCTTGAACTTCCGGGTGCAACTCGAAACATCGGTACCCTTCCGGCTATGATGGCTTGAACGATCCTCCCGCGACAGGAGGGGGTTTCACAATATTGTGCTCTAGGTGTTATTGCTGTAGTGGTATACGGTAGGTATAACGGAGACCACCATCATCACGTTTTGATCTATTAATAATCACTGCTACCATTCTACTGGCACTGGCATTGTTGAGATAGTTCCTCCTCTTGGTAGTGTCATGTCTTCTGATTGTATTGCTACCAATTATGGTACTGGCACTGAAACCACTGCTGTTGCCAATAGCAACAGTGCACTCAACAATAAGAAACAGAAAATGTCTGCTGCCTTTGATTCTCTTCTGTTTGCTGACGATTTGATTTTGATCGAAGGCATTCTCCCTTTTGTTGGTGTTGGACAGTACGCTTTTGTAGCAGCTGTGAACAAAAAGATGAATCAACTCTACAAAGAGTACTGTGAAATTGAACTCAAGAAAAATCCAAGAATGGTAACCGATAACCCCTATGGTTGGCCTTCTAGACATGCTGCGGAAAGCACGGACACTGTTTTAAGCGAAACGTTTTGCAATTTGCTCTGTGCAGAGTACTGGCTCAAGGACAACTCCAGCAACAAAAAACCTGATCGTAATCATGTTTGTGCTGCAATTGCCAAAATTGGAAATCATACTGTCATGAAATGGGCACGACAAGAAGGATTCCCATGGAATGAGCGGACATGTGCTGCAGCTGCTGGAAATGGAAATTTGAAAATGCTCCAATGGTTAAGAGAGCATGGTTGTCCATGGGATGAATCAGCATGTGCCGATGCTGCACTAAATGGTCATTTGGGAGTTCTCCAATGGCTGAGAGAGAATGGTTGTCCATGGAGTGCATTGACGTGTGCTACAGCTGCTGAAGGTGGCCATTTGGAAATTTTAAAGTGGGCACGTGAAAATGGTTGTTCATTGAATGCATGGACATGCTTGCGGGCCGCCAAAAATGGCCATTTGGAAATTCTCCAATGGTCAAGAGAGAATGGTTGTCCATGGAGCGAATGGACATGTGCTGGAGCTGCTGAAAATGGACATTTGGAGATTATAAGTGGGCTGCGAAAATGGTTGTCCATGGAATGAAGAAACTGTGTTGAAGCTGCTAGGTGGACATTTGGAAATTTTTAAGTGGGCTCGTTCAAATGGTTGTCCATGGGATGAACGGACTTGTGCCCATGCTTCTGAAGGTGGGTACTTGGAAATTTTGAAGTGGGCTCGTGAAAATGGGTGTCCATGGGATGAAGGGACATGGCAGCGTGCCAGAAGAAGCAGAAGAAGCAACAAAACCCAAGTGATCCAGTGGCTACGCAACAATGACTGCCCTGGGTCTCATGATGAAGGAAACTAACAAACAGCATTTATGGTAAGGTTAGATATTGATTTATTAATCTATACATACACTGTAGATACTCTCCCTAACTCTCCTGGGAGGCGTCATTTGATTGCGCGGAGAGCAGGTGCACGGTGGCATACGGTGTATCCTCGTAGTGAATGAAGGTCCCAGGTGTTGGGCCGCATCTATCTGGTCCAAGGAGTAGTTCCAGATGTGTGGGTTGAGCACGGCGCAGGAGCTGGTGTGGAGTGTGATTTTGGTCCAGGTGTAGGACCAGGGGGTGGGACCATCTGTTGCAGCCAACGTTGACGACTTGCAGCAGCGTCTGTCAGTTGTACTTGACTCGCTACTTTATTATGCAATATCAATACTTGGTGCTTTCAGCCGAGTTGATGTGTGCCTGTCAGCACACGCCTGTTGCACGTTGGGAATGAACGTTTCTTGCAAGAGCTGCAGGGAGTCCATTTCAAAGTAGTGCCTCCAAGCCCATTCCGATTTTCGTTGCTGGTGATTCTCCAGAAACGACTTGACTTGGTAATGGAATGCCTTGCACTTTTTCCAGTCGCAATTGCGACACTGCATGTTCCCGAGAACCTTGCCGCATTCATCCGTCCCACACGACCATTCGCAGGGAATCACCTGGACTTGTTGTTGTTCCGCTGCAGTAGTGCTGCTGCTATTGTTGTTGTTGTTGTCGTCTGCTGTGCGGTGGCCATTACTCTTGTATCGAAAGAATCGATTGAATATATCTTGATCGGCCTGTGATGCAATGCTGTTGGGATACTCTTGCATCATGTCGTGAGCGGTTTGTTCGAGTTCGTGGACCAGTTGATGTCGTGCGGTATGGTTGCGCATGGGGAATCCCACCAATCCGCTGACACAATACAAGTCGTCGTGACAATTGTGCGGCACTCCTCTGCGTTTGCAAATTTTTCGGATATTGAATCGATCGGGTGCACAAAGGAGAGACAGTTGCTGCTGATCCTGTTGCGGAGTATGAATGTACTCGTAAAGAGGAGTAATGTCCTCAAAGTAGATTTGATCATCGTCAATCATGAGTACTTTGGTGTTTTCGGGAGAGGAAAGGCGAATGTCTAATTCTGGTAGAAAGAGCTTTTGAATGGCATATCGCGAGGAAGGATGCCCTAACGTAAGGTTGGAGCTTTCAATGAGATCGAGCGATCGTTGCAAGAGCTTGCGCGGATTGTAAAAGCTCACACGAAAGTAAGACTTCTCGTTTGAAGTTGCGTTAGTGATTTGATGAAGCCACTGATATCGGCTAGAAGGTGCGCTGGATACCACATGGAGATGGATAGGGCTGGTCGTGTAACTCAAGAGAGAATGCACGAAACCCTTCAAGGGAATTTCAGTGTTGTTGACACGAGAGCTCAGCACAACCAGATCCAGCGATCGACACTTATTGTCTTGGCTCTTGTCTTGATCGTACATGTATTGCGACTGAGACTCGTTGACAGCGACAGACATCATGGCAGCAGCGACGCCAATGCTAATCAGCTCGTCGAGGGCAGAAGTCCTACTAGACGTGATATATCTCAAAGCTTGATATTCCAATCGCCACACCCTCACAAGCAGCAAAGCCAAACACAAACATAGTATCGAGACACTTAGCCGACAAGCAACTTGTCCCATCTTGTCTCATCTCGTCTTTTGATCGCTAGCTACTTGCATGCTGCCGCCATGGTGGCACCATCACGATCTTGAGATCGCCGAAAAAATGACGAGAAATCAATCACTCAACGGAAGTCGTCTTGACTAGCTACGGTGCTGCATGGGCAAGAAATATTAATTTTATTTCCTTTGCTCCTTTTATTTTACTTTACAGTACCACTTTACACTCGGGTCTCGGTGTCTCGGTACCGTTTTCAGTACGGTCTGTACTCGGTACCGGTACCGTAGAGAGCAGTCTTGGTCATTCCAGAACACGGAGCTTTTAAATCTTCTGTCTTCTAATAATAATGCCTTCCAGACGTGTATTTTAAGTAGAGTGTTTGCTGTTCACGTAAAACTTGGTGGCAACCATGGTCTCTGCCATTCGGCATGCATATCGAGGATCGAGGAACAGAAGACAGGACCAACTGTCACCAACAACTTGCTTTGCCGAAGGAAGCATCACAAAACAAAGAGATAGTTTGCTATTTTAGTATTCCAGACCACAGTATATATATATATAGTAAGACGAGCAAGATCACCATGTCGATGCTATCATCCATGAAAGAACGGTGGGACGCACGGAAAACCGCCGAACTGAGCCGCCGAGCATTGAGCGTCCAATACCTCGCCACCACGTTTCTTCAGGAAGTCTATGCTGCCGGGATGAATCGAGATTGCAGCATTTATCAGCTGGAAAATCTAGAACACGATGAAGCCGGAATTATTCGCCAAAAGGGCGCCAATGTTCGGTGCCCGCTAGATGGGAGGGAAGGTGCAGCCTATGTTCATTGTGTGCAGGGACGGGATAATGTGGGTGTGGCCACTCAAATTCTCAGCTATTCTTGGAGGTAAGCTTGAAACAGACTGCAGTAACGAGCGATTATCTTACCAACCCAAACCCTTCTGATCATTCTTTCCCTGCAGCTACACTATTGGAGACATTGTAGATACTCTAGTGGAATTCTGCAAGAGCACTGGTAGAGATCCCAAGAGAACCTATGTGTGGATCTGTTGTTTCTGCATCAATCAGCACCGAGTGGCAAAGCAAAAGAAAAGCAGGCGATCTGGTACCATTTCGCCAGATGCCGTGGATTTCTTTACCGTCTTTGGAGACAAAGTCACGGGCACTGGCCACCTTTTGGCCATGATGGCTCCCTGGCACAACCCAGTGTATCTGCAACGAATTTGGTGCATCTTTGAAATGCATACTGCGCAGCAAGGAAATTGCAAGGTATCCGTACTCATGCCACCCAGAGAAAAGGCCGCATTTGAGAAAGACGTTCTGGGCGAGTCCACTGGGGATGGCTTTCAAACGCTCATGAAGGCACTCTCACGGACAAGGGTCCAAAAAGCCAAGGCCACTGTGGAATCTGATCGACAAAGAATCATGGACATTGTCGAGAACAATCAGGGATGTGGTGCTTTGAACATTCAAGTCAATGAGCTGCTGAGAGCTTGGGTGCTCGAAATTGTGTCCTCGCTGTCCAATCGCAAGGTGCTCTCGTGGAATGGAATCGAAGAGTCATTGGAGAATGCCAAAGCATGCAACCGCATTGGTCTTCTCTTGAACAAACTTGGCCTGCACGACGCTGCCTTGGAAAAGTATAGAAAAGCCCTACAAATCCACCTGACCTTGCGAAAAAAGGATGGCTCCACCAGGTCGTCCTCCACATTGGAAGTCGCCACATGCTGTAACAACATTGGCATGGCGCTGTACACCAAAGGGAATTACGAGGATGCCCTGGCCGAATTCCAGAGTGCTGCACGTATGCTCGAGGGCAAGCTCGGCAAAAAGGATGCGGAAACTGCCACCTCGTATGATCATATCGGGTCCGTGTTGGAAGCCAAAGGAAACAATCGCGACGCCTTGATGTACTACAGAAAAGCTCTCAGGGCCCGCGAATCTGCGCTGGGCAAGCAGCACCGGGACACGGCTGCCTCATACAGCAATGTCGGAACGGTGCTGAGCAGCCTTGGACAGCACGATGAGGCACTCTCTCATCACAAGACTGCCTTGTCAATCCGCAGGTCCGTGCTTGGAAAACGACATCCCGACACAGCAACCAGCTATAACAACCTTGGGATGGTGCTACGCGCCACAGGAGACCACAAGGGGGCGTTGGAAATGTACCAAAAGGCACTCAAGATAACAGAACTAGTCCTGGGACGGGAGCACCAAACCACTGCCACCTGCTACAGCAACATGGCCCTCATCCTTCATGACAAAAAAGACCACGCCGCCGCATTGGTGGAGTTCCAGAAGGCTTTGGAAATCCATGAAACGGTGCTGGGTAGGGAACACCCAGAGACGGCAATTTCCCTTAGCTATGTTGGGCAAGTCTTGGAGGCCCTGGGGGACTTGGATGGCTCCCTGGATGCCTTTAAGAAAGCCCTCGCGATCCATGAAAAAGTGCATGGATGGAAACATACTTTGACTGCAGCAGCATACGCGGACATTGGCCGCATCCTCGTCGCTAGGGAGGAATACGAAGATGCCCTGGACAACTACAAGAAAGGTCTGGCCGTGGTAAAACTGAACAGGGGAAGGCGGCACCCAGAGACTGCACTGGCTCACATGTCTGTAGGGTTCGTTGCCAACGCCCTGGGCAACACCGATGCTGCCGAAGCAGAGTACGGTTATGCGATGGCTATTGTAGAAATTCGGGCCGAATCTCTGGAAGCTGACGGCGAGTGCGACGCAGCCTTGGAGCGATTCAGAGAGCTACTGGAACTGAAGGAATCCTTGGTGGGAGCGGAACATGTGGACACGGCGCAGTTGCATGACAACCTCGGCAGGATTTTGCACGCCAAGGGCGATCACGATGCAGCCTTGGCAGAATACCAACTTGCATTGAAGATCAGAGAGATGTGTCTCCGCTCGAGTCACCCTTCGATTTTGCAGAATCGTAAACGAATATCCAGTGTGTTGAACAGCAAACAGGCAGTAGCAGATTCGAGCAATGACGTGGATTTGAAGCTCAAAACCAGCAACGAAAACGATGAATCGAGAAAGCAGGGTGTTGCACCCTCGCACCCCGGACCACCGAGGACTGCAGAACATTCTTCCAAACGATATCACAGTCACAGCCCGAAACGCACGCGATGATCTGTGAGGAGTGGCAGGACAAAATATTGCAATTGGCCAGTCAACCCGTCTTATAGTTACTTCTTGGTACCGCTATTTGTAGACTCATTCGAAGGGCTCGTCTCCGCCTATTTTAAAATATTTTCCAGTCGTACGGTAAAAGTATTCTGTGAAAGGCTTCTTTTTGTGCCCACCAACTCGTCAGTGGAAAATGTCACTGTTGAAGAAGCTTTAAAGGCCACTTCCCCTTTTGCAACTTCTGGGAAGGATGAACTGACAAAGACTCTCTAATGACCTTCCACGAACAGCCAGAAGAAACCCCCAATAAAGCTCGTGAACCCGAAGGTCATTTCTCTTCAACAGTCAAGTACTGGAGTACTGGTACTAGCTAGTCTAGTTCCAGCATAAAGCTTGGGTGACCAACCGGCTGCTGGCGGTTTACCCCACAGCAGGATGCGAACTACTAGTACCGGTATGTCATCTCCAACCTGGGTCATTTCCATTGGCGTCTTCTAAACATCCCCTTCGAGTCTATTAGAGATAGAAGGTTCATGAGTCCATCGTCCAAGCTCCAAGAACTTTCGTTAGCAATTGTTACTATTCCCGTCGTCTACAATCCAGCTCCTGTCTATTATATCGTAGAGAATGAACAATAAGACCATGCCAACTAAAACTGATAATGCCAACAGCTGTGGCATGTCTCCCAACACTGATGATGATTCACAGCGTGAGACTTACGCAACCTTCATGGGTGAGAATCCTGACGACGACCACAGTCGCCTTCTCAACTACACCACACAGCTCTTGAACAATCTAGAGAGTCAGCGCCAACAAGAAGATTTCCAGGAAGACGACGAGGATGCTCTCGACTTTCGTTATGCCTGGAAGCAGTACTCGAGCCATCAAAAAGGCCGGGCGACGGATGCCCAACTAGAAGATATCTCTATGAACGATATTGCTGAAGAAGAAGAAGAGAGCCAAGAAGACGCAAAGAGTCATTGCTCTTCATCCGTTGTTGCGGACAGTGTCGACTCCGAGGATTGGGCACATGAAAAAGAAAGAGCCATTCTATCTGGAATCATCTTCTGGGTCATTATGCAGCAAGCCATGAAGTATGGTTTCGCAGCCTACATTAAAGTTTCCAGCTACCTCTCCAGGTGCTTTGATAAATGTGGTGGTAAGAAGAACGGCAGAGACAATGATGACAACCAAGATCTGGTCAATGACCTGGCCGACAACAACGACATAACAGGCAACACACAGAGACCTACCAATGCACAAGGCAACGCATCTGGATCGAGTGGTGGTGGCGGCGGCGGAGGAGGTGGTGGCATGGTAGCGGTCCCCCCAGGTGTAGCAGAAATGGCCTCTGCTGCTGCTAATTCTGCTGTAGGCAGTGCTGCCACTGGGGCTGCCACTGTCACGGCTGCCTCTGCAGTCACTGTATCAGGAATCACTGGGACGATTGCCGCTGCTATTGCCGGGGCCAGTGTGGCAACCCAAGCCGGAGTCGTGGTGGGAGTGGCAGCAGTCTCTGCGGCTGCAGTTTCCACAGGATTTGGTGTCAGTTCTAGTCAAACAGGGCCCGCTGCCACACCAGGAAATGTGTCCATTGGGTATGATCCTACATCAGATGTTTTCACTCCGCCTACCTGTGCTGACGCCAACTTGGCCGAGGAAAAGATTGGATTTGTGGAACTCAATATCCAAGCACTACCTCCACAAGCCCTTCCACAGCACAAGCATATTCTGGAGGAACTGTTTCGAGATGTCTACAATGAAATATCGGGAATGTGCCTAGATCCTATGTCGAGAATCATGCACTCTGCCAACATCACTCGGTGGGAGACTGATTGGGGGAACAGTACCAACTATGACTATGTTACCAATGCAACCAATGTTACCAATGTCACTGTCGACGAGTATGAAGCCGCAGTGGCACAATCCATCACTACGACCTACTGGGAAGCCAAGCTCCAATGTGTGGGATGTCCAGACCATGAACCCTTGTTTGATGTGGAGGATGACACATTGTTGTCAGCCAATCCAACCAGACAGCTACAAGCCAACCGTCAACGGCGATTCCTCCGACAATTTGATTTGAGAGAGTTCTTTGCTCTGTTTGCCGCATCCTTCAGCTACAACCTAGCACCTTATCTACAGGCCAATGGTATCATTCCAGTAAATGTGACCATTGTCACAGACTATGACCAACAAGAAATCAAAGTGGTTGCTGGCAGAGCCACAGCAGTACAAGCTGATGGGGCTGTCGAAGAAGGGGAAGTTGTACTCGTTGTGACACTTGATGCAATTCAAGGTACTTCAATAGAGGTGGAGGACAATGGAGGGACTCCAGTGGCACCATTTGTGAGTGATCGTCTATCAGATATTGAAGGTTGTCTCGAGAATGGATCAGGGGATGTAGACGGAGGTGCCTCGTCAGAGTCACGGTTTTGTGACACAATCATGGAAGTAGCTGAAGCCGCTGGTGTGGAGCCTGAGACTGTTCTGGATTGTGCCAATAATCCAACTTCTTCTGAGGAGTGTCAAAGGCTATTGCCAGGCTTACTCTTGGAAGTATCTTCTGATTCAACCGGTGATCCTGGCGATGAAGATGGTGGGTCTGGTCTAGGTGCATCGCCAACAGCTGTGGATGTGGCGAATCCTCCTGACGCCGAACAACTAGACTCTATGGCAAGTGCACCCACATCACCGACTGTGCAGAACCCAACACCACTCAATCCTGGAACAGATGCAGCAACACCCGCAGCTGCTCCTATTTCTGGACAGCACACTTCTTCCAATGCCAGTCCCACCGAAGTCATAGATGCATCAAGTCCATCCAACCCTAGCACAGAAGGTGATCCTTCACCAGTTGCTACTCTTGTCACAGAAGCTGGTGGTTTGCCATCCATGAGTGCACCTGCCAACCCAAACTTTGATGCAGCAGGTCAAGCTCCGAAACAGCCCTCAGAGGCAGCCAGCCCCACCTACGGAGCTGCGCCCACTATGCAACCATATCCTTTGCTATCAGCCTCTGGGTCGCCCCCTCATAGTACCCCTTCTGAGGAGAAACCCATGGCTCCCAATGTTGCACCGCCTCCATCGGTATTGACAGTTCATGCTGGTACTGCATCCCCTGTTTTCAATGGCTCTCCCTCCACTCAAAATACTCCTAGCACAACACCTACAGATTCAACCTATGCTGACAGAGGGAACCCAACTGCTGATACAGGTGGTGAAGGGCTTGCAGCAGCCCCTTCCATTAACAACCCAAGTCCATCCATGAAGAGCCCAACAGCTGCGGGGTCACCAATGTCTGCTGGCATTCCATCTAATCCAATTGCTGACTCTCCAACTGCTATTGGCAGTTCCCCTATCGTGGTCAACACTGGCATTTCTGCTCCAACCAGTAGCAGCACCCTCACAGGGGCTCCAAACAGTAGCAGTACCCATGTGAGCCCCACAGTTGTCATCCCCACAAGTGAAAATCCAACAGCTCCAAACAACCCTACCAGTGACTCTACATGATCTATGGCACCACAAAGCACATCAAGGAGACCATCTACACAATCTCCAACAAATGGCCTTGCGCCAACATCCAGTCCAACTATGGTGCTAGGGTCAACTCAGTTGCCGTCTGCAGATTCCACATCTGAAGGAACCTCAGAAAACACCCCGCCATCCATGCAAGAAGCTGAACCTCAAGTGACTTTAGAACCATCATCCAAAACTCCAGAGCCCACACAGAGCCATCACCTGAACCACTCCGAGCCACACCAGAGCCATCACCTGAACCAAGCCCACGGCCACGGTGCAACAGCCGATGCAACCAGTGTGCCAAGTTTCAATCCACCTATAGGGCGAACAACGATCAGTCCAAGTGCCATTCCCACTATTGACACCCCCCCAGATGATAGCTCGGCAACAGGAACACCCACAGGAACTCCTGGTTCCCCATCTGTTGCACCATCTACCATCGGTCCGACTGTGACTCCTGGCTCCCCCAGTGTTAGTCCAACTGCAGCCAATCCCACAACCTCAATTCCGACTGTGACACCAGGAAGCCCATCCTTGCACCCACTTCGATCCGTTGATTCGTCCCACTGTAACCTGCTTCCCAGTGGTCAACCTGCAATCCCACACTAGGTTACCGACGGTGACCAGGAAGCTCTTGTACCACAACGCTCGTCAGTCGTTCAATCATGTACTCCCGCTCTCAGTGTAGCCAACTACCGTTCCACACTGGTTACCAACGGTGACAGGAAGCCTCCTCGCACCCCCCGAATCCATGTTTCTTCCCCCCTGTAAACCCCTCCATGGTCAGTCCAACTTCACCCACACTAGGTTCCATGCACAGGAGCCATCTGCACCCATTCAATCATGTTGTCCCCCTGTGTACACTGGCTTCCCAGTGTCCAACTACGCTACTCCCAAACGCAATACACAGTGCACCAGGAAGCCCATCCTTGGCCCACACCTCGTTCCAGTTGGTTCTACCCACTGTAATCCCGGCTTACCTGCTAGTCAATCTAACTCCAACTGGTCCACTGCGGAAGCCCTCCTGGCACCCACCACTTCGATCCATGGTTCTGTCCCACTGTAACCCGGCTTCCCAGTGTCGTCCAACTACCATTACTCCACCGAGGTTACCAACCGTGACACCAGGAAGCCCATCTTGGCACCCACCACTTCGAATCCAGTTGGTTCGTATCCCCACTGTGACCCTGTCTCCCGTGCGTCACTATACTCCACACATGGCACAGCCCACGCATCTGTTGGCATCCACCACTTACGATCATTGTATCTTCCCCCATCATGTAACACCCTGGTTCTCCCGTGTCAGTCCATACTTCTACTCCACACTAGGTTACCCAGTGAAACCAGGAACATCGGCCTTGATAATTGGTTACCAACTCCGGTCAGTGGTCCACCCTCCCACGTTCCTTGCAGAGCCCAGGCCACCACTTTGAATCGGTGGTTCTGTCCCTGATCCCGCTCAGTGTCGCCAGACCCACGTGCCAACGTACCGGGTCCAGTTGGTTCTTCCCCACTGTACTCCCGGCTCTCCCAGTGTCGGTCCAACTACCGCTACTCCACCACTGGGTTGCCAACAGTACGGGAAGCCACCTTGGCCCCATTCGAATCCAGTTGGTTCTGTCCCCACTGTAACCCCTGGCTCTCCCAGTGTCAGTCCACTACCGTACTGCCACAACGGCTTTACCGACGTGACACATGGAAGCATCCTTGACCCCACTGCATCCAGTTGGTTTACCCCTGTAACCCGGTTCCCAGTGTCGGTCAACTCCCTATCACCACCACTGGTCCAACGTACCGGCCCATCCTGGACACTGTCCAGTTGGTTCTGTTCACTGTAACCCTGGCTCTCCCAGTGTCAGTCCAACTACCGCTACTGCCACAACCGGTTACCGACCGGGCACACTGGAAGCCCATCCTTGACTCCCACCAATGCCAGCGGTTGGTCAAATACCACTAGTATGAAGCTGCGTTCCAGTGTCAGCAACTACCATTATCTACCACTAGGTTACCCACAGTGACACCAGGAAGCCCATCCTTGGCCAACACTTCGGATTCGTTGGTTCTGTCCCTGTAACCCCCGGCTTCCCAGCAAGTCCAACTACCTGCTACTCCCAAGATTGCCGACTGTGACACTGGAAGCCCTCCTTGACTCCCCAATGCCAGCCCAGTTGGTCGGTCCCTACTGTAATCCCGGCTTTCCCAGCGTCAGTCCAACTACTGGGATCCCACAACTAGCAAACTGTTACTCCTGAACCCCTCAGTTCGCCCGACTAGTTCAAGTTCCATTCTTATGAGTGATTCCGACCCAAGACTGTGCATTAACATTCATTCCGATGCAGCTTGAATACCTTGTCACATTCGCTGAATCTGCGGCAGCGATCGAGAATGCAACACTGATCCGTGCCTTTGAGCTAGGCTACGATTCTGTACCCAAGGACACCTGTTCTCCAATACTCAATACTGTTACTGTTGAAAGCAAAGGATCGGGAAGAAGATTGCAGGCAACAAATTCAGGTGTACTTTATGCTGTTGGCACCAAGTCGCCTGCTTCGAGAAGTTGCTTCATGTGATTCTCTGTTACATTCCTTGGAGCTTTCAATGCAGCATTGGGCAGCACAACTAATGCAGCAACCGCCATATCTAGTGTGACGCCTGCACCTTCATCAAGCCCCTCTTCGTTTCCTTCTGGCAAACCATCTGCTACACCAACAGCTAGCCCTTCTTTTTCCCCCTCTTCCAATCCATCAGTATCGCCTGGCAATCAAAACCCTACAAAGAACCCATCTCCGATGCCAAACTCCTTGGCTTCTCCTTCCGGAACACCAAGCAGGCAACCCTCTGTGGTTCCCTCTTTGGCTCCATCTGGCACCCCATCAGCTATGCCTTCTTCTGCTCCATCCTTCAACCCTTCAGTTAAACCTGGAAATCCCACCAAGAACCCCACAAAAATCCCATCTGCAACACCCAGCACTTCCATGTTCCCTTCTGGGGTACCATCGGAATCACCATCTGGGCCACCTACCAGTTCTGACTCCGGAATGCCATCAACCAATCCTTCAGTTGTACCATCCTTGAGCCCTTCTTCTATACCATCCAGAGAACCCTCTGGATCACCTTCTCAGCGTCCAACTGTGACGCCGGGGGCACCAACCCAAAGCCCATCGAAAATGCCATCTACAGCACCTACAGTATCCATATCACCATCCAGTCTACCAAGCTCTCAGCCATCACTCACTCCATCGATGGAACCATCATTTTCTGTGTCTCCCTCAAAATCCCCATCTTTACAGCCCTCCTTAAAACCATCATCCGAGCCATCAATACATCCATCGGAAAATCCTTCTTATGCCCCATCTATTGCTCCCTCGGACATGCCATCTGTGTCTCCATCCTTCAGCTCAGCTCCCAGTGATGCACCTTCAGGAACTCCATCTAGATGGCCTTCCACGTCCCCAAGTGGTGGCCCATCCGCATCTCCTAGTGGAAGTCCATCAATGCGACCATCATTAATCCCAAGCAGTAGCCCTTCAGGTTTACCTTCTATGGGCCCCTCAAATATGCCTTTGATGAGTCCAAGCTTCAGTCCATCAGATAGTCCATCAACACCTCCCAGCAAGACCCCATCTGTGGAACCATCATCAATCCCAAGCAGTAGCCCTTCAGGCTTACCCTCTGAGGTTCCTACCACTAGCTCAGCCCCCAGTAATGAACCATCTGGGCTCCCTTCTGAATCACCATCCATGACTCCCAGTGTGGGCCCATCAGCCGTCCCCTCTTACAACCCTTCTGGAAGTTCAATACCCAGCAATGCACCCTCAGGGATCCCATCCAAATTACCCTCCACCAATCCAAGTACCAACCCATCCATAGAACCATCTTCAAACCCAAGCACTAGTGTGGGCCCCTCAACTAGTCCCTCTACCTCCCCATCAGACATTCCATCCGCGACCCCCAGCAGCAGCCCATCTAACAGGCCTTCTGAACAACCCAGCATGAGTCCATCAGTGGACCCATCAGCCTACCCCAGCATTGGCCCTTCAACACTGCCATCAGCACTTCCGTCAGTTTCACCATCAACGCTGCCTTCTGCTGTTCCTAGTCGCAGTCCCGTTCCCAGCCACAGTCCCTCGAACCTGCCATCATCTAGGCCGAGCAGTTCTCCCTCTTGCCCACCGCTATCCCTTGGTGGATCTGGAGAAGTGTTTGGAGCAATTAAAGTCCTCCAACCGGGGAAATGCATGGACATGTACCTTACACAAAGTGGACCCTATGGAACCTATGGCAACATCTATGCTGCAACCTGCAATGGCGGGTCAAACCAAAACTTTCAGTATGATCCCTGCACTGAAACCATCCGAGTGCTCCATACAGGAGGCTGTTTGGATTATAGTTATGTCAACGGCAATGTTATCATTCATGGTGACTGCCACGGGCTTGACAACCAGAGATGGTTCATGACAAGCCAGGGTGAACTCCAGACGTACTATGATGATGCGAAGTGCTTGGCATATGACTCGGTTACCAGCAACTTGATAATGGTTGGCTGTGATTCAAAAAATGGCCAGCAATTCATGGTACCCATAGATTTTTTTGGTCTAGGAACTATTAATGGCCCACCTACAGAATCACCATCCAAGACACCCTCAGTGTTCCCGTCAGAGCAACCATCGTTGGCACCATCAGAGGTACCATCCAGTGCTCCAAGTGCGTCTTGCTCCCAGTTACCAGCACCTACTGATGGTAGTTGCGCAGCCCCAAACAATTCCAATAATGATGGTGGTCATTCAGATTCATACCGTGGCTGGTATTCAATGAATAATGACGGGTGCTGTCAAGACTACTGTCGTTGGGTGGGAAATAGTGGCTCAGGGGGCGACCCAAGCGCCAAAATCACCTATGGTGGATCTTTTTGGGCATGCAGGCCGGCTGGTTATTCCTTGTGTCCCTACTTTAGGGACTTTGGGACTACTACTTTCAATTTTGCAAAATGTCACGCCCAGGGAGCACAAACAGCTCCCAGCTCAAGTCCGTCAGCCTCGCCTTCGATGGTTCCGAGCTCCAATCCCTCTGAATCTCCTTCAGGAATGCCCAGCATGGATCCATCTAACTCACCCTCTACTTTTCCTTCCGTGTCCCCGTCAATGATTCTCAGCAACCGTCCATCGTCAAGCCCATCAGTTTCACCATCAGAGACGCCATCGATGTTTCCAACATGTGCGCCTGTGGCTGTTCCATCGGGTGTAACAGGAGATATCAAAGCGAGCTCAGCAATTTTGTCCAATTTCTGTCTTGACTACTATTTCAATGATGATGGAACTGGACGGTATCCTACAGTCTATCTATTCCAATGTGTCGGCACACTGGCGAAAACAAATCAGCGCTGGCAGTATGATCCCTGCACTGGAGCTATTATAAGTCTGCACGATGAACGCTGTTTGGCGTATGGGAGCAAAGGAGATGTGGAGGTAAACGACTGTCATGGGGGACCAAGCCAGAGATGGTATCTAGGAAGCAACGGCGACACCATTCAAAGCGGAGTTGATGATGGATGCTTGCATGTGGACACAGCGAGTGCTGACCCCACAAACAATCTGATTGTTTCCAGCTGCGATGGAGGAAGTGCCCAGAAGTTCACTTTCCCATCAAACTTTTTCACATAGTGCATAGTGAATTGACTTGTCAACTGGACGAATTATTTCTTGTTAGCAAAAATAACCCAACATCAGCTCGCCAGCATAGTACGTCGTGCATTGATTCTCCACTGAAACGAGGAGATTGGTGAGATTCTAGCTAGAACGCAAGCAACCCTCTCGAACAGAAAGATTTCATCGTTGTCGGTACCGTAGCACAGAGGCAAGGAACGGCTCTGATGGCGTAGCAGCCAGCAAAGCAAATCCTACTGGCCGGTCGAACCAAGCTTGCGAAGTAGAGTAAACGATCTTTGCCGCTTGGCTCTTTTGGTCGTCCAGTGTCAGCTCCCTCGGGTTTTTGGTTCAGCTGAAAGCGCAGCTCGAAATCACTATGAGGGTGAGTGTGGGAGTGAAGATCTCCAGTGAAGCAGCCAGTCACTCGACGTCCAAGGAACGGCTCGAGCAAAATTGCAAACAGCAAAAATGACATCCAACAATCAAAGCAAGCACTCTTCCATTCTTCTCATCGGAGGAACTGGTTTCATTGGGAAAGTCGTCGTTGATAGACTATTAGCCACGACAGAGGTTCAAACCGTCTTTCTGCTCATCCGACCAAAGAGGGGCAAAGCACCGAAGGAGCGATTCTTGGCGTTCCAACAGCTTCAACAATGTACAGACTGCATTTCAGCAAGGCCGTGTACAATGGGTTTCTGGGGATGTCACCCAGCCAGGGCTCGGACTAGACTTGGACGCTGTCTACATGTTGACCTCTAAAGTGACACAGATCATATCGATGGCAGCTAGCATTGATTTTGACTTGCCCGTGCAACAAGCTGCCAACTCCAATGTTACGTCAGCTCATAATATTCTTGCTCTGGCCAAGGAATGCGAAGGACTAGAGAGCTTTGTCCATTGCAGTACCGCCTATACCATGCTACCAAAGGAAGGCAATGGTGCCATCAACGAAGACCATGTGGACAGCTTTGCCAACGGGAAAGCCGGCCAGATATACAAAGCAATCAAGCGTGGTGTAACCACGGAAGAAGAAAACAGAATGTTGCAGGAATCTGGTTATACCCAAACACGTACAACTTCACCAAGGCACTGACAGAGTCCCTCCTCGTGGAACAGAGGGGACGGGTGCCCTTGGTTATTGTCCGCCCTTCCATTGTCACTGCCTGCTATCAATTCCCCCACCCTGGCTGGATAGACTCCCGTGCTGCCCTTGCGGCTTTCATTGCAATGTATGGAACCGGTTTCTTACACACGATCCCTGCCAAAGCGGACGTACAGCTCGATGTGGTTCCTTGCGACTGTGTTGCGGAACGTCTCATTCACGGAGCATTGGCGCCGATGGATCGAACAAGTCAGGCAGTAGTGATCCATGACACGGCTGGTCAAGAGCACTCCCTCACGGTCGGCGAGATTGTGGCCCAGTTTTCTAGGTTTTTCAAGCTCCGGCAACGTCATACCCAGCAACGTCCGTACATTCGCGTCATGGCCGAGAGCACCAACCCACAGATTGCCAAATCCTTCCAAAAGGACAAACGCAAAGTCATCAGGCTCAAGAGAATGGCCAAGCTGTTTGGAAAACAAAAGGCTGCCAAGTCCCTCGACAAGGTTTCCACGGGTCTGGACAAGGTCTTTTCCTTCTTTACTCACAACAGCTTCAACTTTCAATCCAAGCAGACGATCACGGATGTGTTTCCTTGTTTTGAGAAAAGCAGTTTTATGGATACCGTGAACATGGGGGTGTATCATTACCTATTGGGCGGCAAGGAATTACCAGAGCCTTGCTTGCCATGCTTCAAGGTCAAGAATGTGAGTGTGATTCTCCTCAGCAAAAACTTTGAGCCGGAAGAGGATGTGACATCTACTACAGGATCCAGCACCATTTCTGATCTCACGGAAGAATACCACGGCACTAGCCCTGTCCTTGGAAGCCGGAAGAGGAGAAAGACACCTGATGCCTTTTATCAACACAGTGACATCTTGAGAAGTGTGGTGGATTGCTGAGCAAGTGGTGACATGCTTGCTATGTATGCACAAGGTAGAAGGATATGCTAGCTAGTTAGAAAACTAATATATATAAACCGAAGAGCTCTGCAAAGAAGTCCCTCGCCATGCTTGCCCTTGGAACCACAACAGAAGCCAAGCAACTGATACAGCCAACAGATTAGGAAAACGTTTCCAAAAATTGCTATCTTAACTTCCTATCTTTCGTCTCTCCTCTGCGAATGTCTTCATTGCATTCACTGGAGCTCTCTATATGTATATTAGTCCGTCTTGGTCAAATCTTTATCTCTTGCGGGTTCATATTCCGTGGGAAACTCTCTCATGGACGTCTTTCCCAGCACAATATCCACCGTTTTCTTGGTCCTGACAAACGTATTATCTTGTGCATACGGCACTCCATACTTTTCACAAATAGCCTTGAGCCGTGGCGCTCCTCGTTGCAACTGTAGCATGGAATAGTCGGGCCAGACTATAGTATGAAATGAATGGAAATGACAAGTTAGTGATGGATCATAGAGTATGTATAGATAGACAAGACCAGACAAGACCAGATATATGTAGAACACGTACCATGATGTTCAATTTGATAATTGAGAAATCCATGCCAAAAGTCGACAAAATCATTGCCGTAATTCATATTGGTCGATCCGACCACTTGTCGGACATAAAAAGAGGGTGTCTTTGGTTTGACGGCATCATCAAAATTGTAGAGATCATCTCCGGCATGATTGGTCACGACCGTCATGAAGGAATGAACATTCGTCAGTAATTCGGCCAGACACAAATTGATGATTGCATTCATGACCAATGTAGGTCCACCAATGAACGCCAGCAATGGCAATGGCAATAACACAAATCGTAGTAGAAAGAAGGGTCCCAAGACATGCGTAAAGAATTTTCCTCGATTGAGGAATTTCACCATGGCACGTTCATTGTCATTGGATGGAAATAGCATGGACGTGAGTGTGATACAATCGGTGGGTCGCACTCCAGGCGGAAGTGGTTTGTCGCCAAGTGCACGATGTTCGGCCAGTTTGAGTTCCTTGTACGTATTGGACGCATAGTAAGACCATCTCCACGTCGTCATCAAAAAGAGGGCGCCCAAATACTTGGCTGGTTTGGGAAGAGTATCTCCTCGAATGAGTTCGGAATTACGTTGCGTATAATCGGGATCGGCGAGTTCATTGAGTCGGTAATGATGCAATCGATTGTGTTCCAAGTTCCATGCTTCGGGTTGAATCCAGTCTAACCAATCGAGGACGCGACGCTTGAGTGTGCCCACGGCAAAGACGCGACTGTGGAATTTGCCCGCCATGGGTTGAAATCGATTGTATCCGCCATGTTGGGTGTGATGAGCAATCATGAGCCAACTGGAGAATTGCCAGGTCGAGAGCGCAATGACAGTAAAGGGATTGGGCGACATCCACAATGTCATGACTCCTACAAACGCCAAGGCATTTTGCCAACGCAGCATCTTGTGCAAATGAGCCACATTCTCTTCTGGTGTTGTTTCTTTCAATAAGTCTTTGCCCAATGCATTCACTTCACGAGCAAAGCCTTCGTAGTCCAACTTGCCAACCCAAGCATTTTCGGCACTTAAAGGAGGAAGAGACTTTTTCTTCTCCTCTACTTCTTCTACTACATCCACTACTTCATCCACTACTTTTTCTACTTTCTTTTCCATACGAATCGACTGCTGCTTCTGCTTCTGATCACCATCATCTAGAGTACTGTTGGTCGTGGAGGCTGGAATGGAAGAAACTGAAAGAGCCGTGATTCCTCTACTACCGGTACTAGCAATACTAGCAGTAATAGAAGGAGGATGGGCCAATCGATGAAAGTTCACAGAGGAAGATGTCCATGCAGTCACACCGATACTGTCACTACTCCACAAGGCAGCCACCAAGGCGCTACTGATCAACTTCATCGTCATGGTCAGACAACTTCTGTACTACCAACTCTCCAACAGAATCAGATGGACAAAGTAAATGTGGTCTTGTCAATGGCCGTCGTACGTGTCCGGCAACAGTTTGCCAACAGCAACGCAAACATGGCTCGATCAATCCACCAACCAAAACCGATCTCCAGCATTGGTTTCTTCTCCTCAGAAACCAATGCGCGCCTCATTTGAAAGATTTAACAGAAAACAGCTCGGCTGGCCGACACCCAAACCCAAACACATTCGCAGACAGAACTGCTCTGTTGGATACCAGCAGGTAGATGCGGTAATAATACAGTAGTTGTTTTTCTTTCAGATGTAAAAGAGTAATAACAAGTATAACTTCGCTTAACTCTATAATTACCTAAGCTACCCTTGAAACGCTGTCTTCTGGCACATTAAATCAGGAATTAGAAGTCCCGGCAACCTAATTCCAGAAACCCGGGTGGTACTGTTCTCGTAAAACTACGAATCTACGAACCCTATCGGTAGCATGCATGTGGCCGAGCTACCGTATGATAGCTGCCGTACCAGCAACTGTGTATTGGCTACTAGACGATCATATTAGTAGCACAGCCAGAGCAAGCAATGCTGCCATTACCAATGAGGACGGGAGATGGCTATCTAGCTAGCTAGCTAGCTAGCTAGCGAGTATTGGATTGATCATTCTCCTCCGCTGGCTAGACAGAAGAGTACGAAAGCATCCTGCGGCAAGCAAGAGCCAGGACCTGGCCCATCCAACATGCAATGTGGATCTCCGGGACCAACTCCCAGGACCAAAACACACCTGGACTGGTCGTATCAAACAAATAACCGGGCCAGATGCCCGTTGAACAAGGAGGGACCTATTAGCTACAGTACGGTAGTGGATTAGATACGGGAGAATGGGAATGCTACACCTCTGGTCAACCGTGATTGTCATGTAATGTAAACAGCCAGCTACCGGTACCTAAAGACTAATAATGCAGTCAGCAAATTGGCTAAAATAGTACGCACACTTCAGTCAAAACCATAATGTGTCGTTAGAAATATGCATAAGTATGAGCTACCATCATCATTCCAACGGCCAACGAAAAAGATAGATGGCATATAGCAACGACAATCGGGCCAGTGATCAAGACAAGGCGCTGTGCTTTCGTTTGCTTCCATAATCAATTGACTGTGTGCTTTGCTGGTGATGGTTGTTGCTTGTTTGGTGGCTCCATTTGGCTGGATTCTCATGCAACAGCCCATAGAGAATGTTGAATTTATCATCCGCACAGGCAAGGCATTGCGAATTAGATGCTCCCAGTTTAAGTGCATCTTCTTGGACTTTGCCCAGCAGATGAACAAACTCAGCCTTGTTGGTTTCCGGGTCCTGTGCTTTCTTGCGGCCAAGACGGTTGATAGCCGTGTAAAAAGCAACCAAGTCTTCACTGGGATGGAGTTTGCTGCAGAGGTTGCCACCCCGATTTTCGTTGCTGCAGCCATCAGTGAAGCCGACGGTCTCAAGAGTAGTATTGTGCTTGCAGAGAAGGTTGACTAGAACCTCATGGTATCCTGTGAACTTGTCCGAAACAGCATGCCTTTGTTTGTAGTGAAATTCTCGAAGTGTATGATTGATTGTCAGTGAATTGAGAATCGGATCCAGCCCCATCTTGGTTGTGTCACTTTCTGCACAAATAGTTAAGACCTCCAACAGAGAGTTGTGACTGAGGAGATGGCTGATTGTTGGTGTTGCTGAAGCAAGAGCAATGTCAGTATTTTGATAGAGTTCCAGTTGCTTCAGGCAGGGCATGCTTCCGAGGCAATTCTCCAGGAAGCCAACAGACAAAGGATTGTTTTGTTCCAAAAGCAATCCCGCATGATTGATCTTGCACTGTGACAGCACCTCCTTGAATGCATCTGTGTTGAACCACATGGACTTCCCTTGTTGTTCTTCTTCTGGTGAGACTTCTGGGAAGCAAAGAATTAGATCCCTTATACTCTGGTTGGAAAGTAGACGACGGACAAATTCCAAAAAGGCATCCAGTGCCCATGTGGTACACCAATTCACGACATTTTGGGTGTTCTTACTGTCCAGCACTGGTGTCATGCCCATCACTGCCTCCATATCAAGTGCTGTCCGTTTTGTGGTGGAGTTTTCATTGGTGACAACCCAGGGATGATGACTGGATACATCAAAAATCACGTTTTGGGGCAACCACAGCTGAAGCGCTGATGGTATCTCGCCCACAAGAATTTTGAAGAGAGTTTGAGTCAATCATCGGCTATATTTCCAGTTTAGGACTAAACGCAAAGAATGTGGAATGCATAAATTTGTTCCTGTCGGCACCAACAGCTCTGGATTGATGGCGAAGGTGATGATTTCACTTTCAGTGGGTCTATCTGGTCCTGGTCCTTGAACCGTTGCAAATCCAAAGGCCTTCTTATCCACCAATTCAGGACGTTTAGTGGCAAGAAAGCCAACCACTCCTGGCTTGGCTCCACATTTGAGGACATTGTAAAAGAGTTGTTTGGTCAACGCATCTGGGTAGAGTTCATAGAATCTTTGGACAGTTTCCAAATCCGCCTTTGACATCAATGCAATTTCCAATGCCTGTTTCTTGGAAAAATTCCAGGTGCTGGTGGGCACTGGGCTATCAAGAGCAGCAAAGAGGGCTGAAGGGTCCATGGCAGTGTTGGGTGCAGAGGAAACAATGGATAATCAGGCTACTCGGCCGATTTAGTTGAGAATTTTGAAAATGGTGAGAATTCGCCTGGAACACTGTGGAATCACCAGGTCACCACACTTTGAAATTATCTACTTGTTCCAGGTTGGGCACATCCTCATCAACAAACACACCACAATGGCTGTCTAAGATACCCTAGCAGTTTAACCAATAGAGTCGCCCTAGCAATACTTTGAGATAGGGAATACATAATTTGGATGTGGCGGTCGCAGTGGCAGTAATGGCTTACCCATTTGGTGACCGTGGAAGTAACGAATGACTAGCAAACTGGGGAACTCAATTTTGCCTTTTAGTATTGCTGCCACCGGTCTCCAGCTGATTTTACACCCCAATTCTAGTCTAACTGAGCCCAACGGTTGTAGTCATGTGTACACCTATGTTGTCAAGGAAGCATGGAGACAACAAAGTTGCTGGAGCCAGCCATCTCTGACGTCGAACATCAACCGGAAAGATCGACCGAAAGATCGACCGAAAGTCGACCGAAAGATCCGTTGTCAAACCGCCAACAAAGGCCGTCGTCAAAATGGAAGAAGAGTCAACCGGCGCCATTGCTGTTATTGATAGGGATGCTGGTGGTGCGGTATGGTAGAGTGGTAGAGTCATCATGGTCGCTCTGTGAAAGAGGCTCCACTGAAGCTTCAACTTGTTCATATTTGGAAAAAGGATGAAGCGTCTGGTTTGACATAAGATAATGCCTTCTACATGGCTGTCACCACTACAACCAGCACATGGCTGTGACAAGCAAAGAATATAGACAGCTTTACATAGTTACTTTGGTTTTGTAAGTGCCATATTGGTTGAGTTCATCCTGTGGCTTCCACATCAACATTGTGTTGCTTTTTGGCATGTGAAAGACAACCAACAACGGCAACATCTGGATGGTAGTTTCGGTAGGGTTGAGGATAATGTAGACTCTTTTAAGTCTTTTTTCTTCTGTTTAAATCTTTTACATTGATCCTTAGGGTTAGGCTAGAAATTCAGTCCTGGCAGGACCGGAGTGATCTTAAAATCCAGGTAAACATATCTAAAAGCGAAGGTGTACAGACAGGTCTTGTTGTGTTTCGCAAATTGAAGTCAGCCTGTACAAAACTTGAGAATTCTCAACTTATTCGTCGGAGTAGCAGGGGGAGAAAAAAAATAATAAATAGAATCAGCGGTGGCTAAATTTGACCGAACATAATGTATCGCTCGGCCCCTTTAGTAGCTTGCAAGCTGGCTCGATCTTCGTGCTTTTAAAATAAGCCAGTTTAACTGCTAGCTTTTTGCTGTAGTGGTAGGCGTACCAGTACTGCTACAGCAAGCACTGCCGCTGCCATGGTGATGGGTGCTGGCTAGGAGCAATAGGTCGTATTGGATCCTTCGCTGGCTAGCTAGAGTATACAAAAGCATCATGCGGCAAGCAAGAGCCAGGACCTGGCCAGTCCAACATCGATGTAGATCTCAGGGAACAACTTTTAGGCCCAAAACACACCTGGACTGGTCCTACCATACTAAACTGATAACTGGCCAAATGCCGGTTGAACACAATGATACATACAGAGATATAGTAGGGATGAAGGAGCAGTAGAGCTATCTAGCTAGAGTAGATGATCGGTAACAGAAGAATTGAAATGCTACACCTCCCAACCATGATTGCCGAGGTTAAAAAGCTACCTAGTAGAGACTATTAATGCAGTCGGCAACTTGGCTATGCAGTTTCAAAAAAATACTGTATTTAATAAATATGAGCTACCAACATTCCAGCAGCCAACAACATACCATATTTCCAAGACAATCCACATATTTCTTGGTAATCAAGACATGGCATTGTGCTTTCGTTTGATTCCACCGATGATTGACTGTGTGCTTTGCTGATCATAGAATCTTTGGACAGTTGCCAAATCCGCCTTGGCCATCAACACCATTTCCAATGGATGATACTTGGAGACGCTCCAGTTGCTGTTGAGCACTGGGTTGTCAAGAGCAGCAAACAGATCTTGAGCTAAGGTGTTCATGGCAGTGTTTGTGCAAAGGATCCTAATCATTATTAAAAGAGAGATTTTAATGGGGAGTTACGATGGATTAGAGAGAGCTAAGGAAAAAAAACAAATACTAAATAGAAACGTTAAGGAGCGAGGGGGGCGAAGCTAGGCAAAGATGAGGATGGGGACAGAGCTCCGAGGGGAGGGCACGATGCATGAACGCAAGGCAAGCAATCAAGTGCGCAAGCAGGGCAAGAGAGATGGATTGAGGGCCCGATGCTGCTCGTCGCTCGTCGATCTGTTCTTCGTCGTCCTATGGTATCCTCCTCGTCGTGTTTTATAAGCCAGTTTAACTGTTACAGTATCGCAGTCTAGTGTTTTTGGTACGAGGAATTCTGGTACGACAAAATACCGGTTCAGTGTACTATGTCTCTCCGTGGGATCTCAACAAGTTTAACAAGCGCCAGACTATTACTGTGGGGAACGGTTACGCAGACATCCTGAATGTCTGCCCTACCCCACCTCGTCTGGACGCTTTTGACGACTTTCTCATGTCCCTAGAATCCTGGGAGCTATCTTTATTCGAGCAATTGGAATGGACCCAAAGGCCACAGGATGCTCTCTCGCTTATGAGGCAATGGCCTTTTCTGGTAGCCAGCGATGGAGCTGCAAACACTGAGGCTGGCAATGCCTCCTTCGGGTGGGTGATCTCATCACAGGAAGGATTCATTGTGGCACGCGGGGCTGGTCCAGTATATGGTATGACTCCAACCTCATATAGGGCTGAAGCTTATGGGGTCCCAGCCCCAACTCGTTTGATTCTGCGACTGGCAGAGTTCTTCCATTGCGAAGTCATCCAATCTTACACTCACTTGGTGGATAACGAATCTGTCAATGGCAAGTGTGCCAAATGTCTTGACTACAAACGATGGTACCCCAATGACACATTGGAGTCAGACTGGGATGTGCTTCAACAGATTGAAGAGACTTTTCGAAAGGCTCTCAGTGTTCCAACAATGCAGCACATCAAGAGCCACCAGAACAAAGATAGGGCTATTGAGACCTTGCCGACAAAGGCCCCACTCAATTGCAAAGCAGACAAGCTGGCCGGTGCCTTTATGGCTACACACAAGGGAGTGGATCATACAGTAGTGCTTCGGTTGCCCGTGAACCTGGCACAGTTGCATCTTCCCGGCGGGACCTGCACATACAAGGTGCCACGCACCCTGAGGGACCTACGCAATGATCCTGCAGTGCTGCAGAACATGGTCCAGAACAACACTCAATGGAATGATACCACTCCAGATCTGATTGATTGGACAGCCCATGGCAGGGCAGTCAACAGGCACGAGACCAGAACAACAACACTAGTGAAGCTTTCTTCCAGTGGGCAAAAGGGTCCACAAGTATGATGCCAAGTACGATCATCGGTGCCCACACTGTGGTGGTGACAAAGCAGCCCATCTCTACCTGTGCACTCATGAGGATCCAACACTGTGGAGGACAACCATGCAGCAGGCTGTCAGCAAACAACTGCGCAAATGTGATACTGATCCATCCCTGTTAGCCATTGCATTGCAAGGGCTCGAGTGCTTCTTCGCAGGCAAGCATCTTTACCCATCTGAGTTCCCAGAAAGGTATGATCAACTGGTCATCGACCAGAACCACATTGGGTGAACAACTTCCTCAAGGGCCGACTCTCCAAATTGTGGACAAGCACCAGGGAGACTATCTCCATCATGTTCAAAAGCAATACATCAAAGAAAAATGGTACCGTATGGACTACCAACTTGGCTCATCTCTTACTCCAACAATGGTTTCTACTGTGGGATGACCGCAATGCAGCCAGGCATGGACGTGATAAACAGCAGCAGTGGATCAAGAAGCAGCAACAGCTTCAACGGGAAGTAGAGCTTCTGTATGAGCAGGCAGACCAGGTCAACTCCATTTTCAAAAGGCCACTAGAGGACCAAATGGAAATGGCACCATCCGATATCAAAGCCTGGCTTTCAAATTGGATGCCAGTGGTGGACAAAGCAAGCAGAGAGCAGCAACAACTGGCCGCAGCCTTCCATGAGGCAGCAGCAACTTTGGATCAGGCTTTCGGGTCTGACCTTGATTTAGATGACAGCAGTGTTGACACTATCAGCAATACTGCAGCTAGTAGCAGTGCTGATGACAGCAGCAGCACGGGCGGGTCCGGTTGGTGACCTTCCCCCTTAATATCTTGCCTCGGTTGGGTTTTAAACTTTCCCGGCTGAGGGGGCCAACTCTCTCCGCCCCAATGTTTGTGGGGGTTATCGGTTTAGGGTAGCGGCACGGTGGACAGTCATACTCTGAGTAGCCTTAAAATAGAATTCTATTTACAAATATGTCTCTCCCTGGGATAGATGGTTACAACGCTCGCCCAGATCAACCTTGAACTCCGAGTCGAGTCCGTGAAATACAGTCTCTGTGGACCCACCGAACTGGATTTGTGCTTGAAGACTACTACAACCCGGTATTACAATTTAATGCTACAGCTACACGGCTCTCACACTCAAAATTTTCGAAGGGCTCAAAATGATTCCATAGTAATGGCACTCCCTCCAATCACAGACACCACTGCAACAGCAAAATGAGTGAGCTTGCAACCCAATCACAGCGCAGCACAGGAAAGCACAGCAGACGTCAGATCACTCCTCAAACTTACCCTGTTCAAACGCTTTGTCCATTTCTTCCAATCCACCGCGAGCATCAATGTAAAGGGATTTGTCCGTGACAGCTGTCACCCCTTTGCAAGTCTTGACCACGGAAACAGGAACTTCAAAACCAATGATGATTACATGAATCTTTGCGCTGCGTTTCTTGTTCGAGTTCGATATTCGTTCCACTACTTTCTTCGCAGGATGGTCCCAGGATGACTCTCCGTCTGTCAAGGCAATGATCCATGTGTCATTCTTTGTTTCCGTATTCAGAATCTGTACAAGCACGAAGGCAGATTGCGTTGGGGTGAGCCTGTCGTGTACGAGGAAGATGCAAACGGCGTGGAATCATCAGTCAACATGCATACCTGTGTGACGCAACGATTGAGGGCTGCGTAAAATCGAGTTCCACCTTCAGCTCCAGTGGCTTGCATCAAGACGGCTTCTTGAACTTGGCCCCAATCTCCTTTCTTGCCCAACGGAAACCACAGACTATCGTCAATGTCATGATTAAACCGAATAAACCCAACCATGTCTTTGTCTGAACAATGTTCGTGGTACACCCACAATAGGTTCTTATTAGCACGAGCCATGCGTTCGCCTTTGCAATGTGCCAGCGACGTCAGATGGTGTTGTTTCGAAACAAGGGTCAGTTCTCGATGAGTGATGCGAAACAATAGCCAAACTTGCACACGTACCAGCCATGCTGCCACTATAATCCAAACAAAAGAAAACATTCTTCGCTTCTCGCATCACATTCACCTGAGCCTTTCGCGTTTCTCTTTGCAGATATTGAGTGGCATTGATTGTTGGGATCCGGATCCCTTCCGATTGAAAGTAACGGTTCACCGCCGTACTGGCATTGACAATCACCGTATCTATGATATACTCATCCTCCACCAGCATGCGCATTGCGATCTTGCCAGCAGCCAGGTAGTCCTTTTTGCAGAGTTCGTGTTGTATCCGAAGGTCGTCAATCTGTTGGCGTCGTCCTACTCTGCCCATGGCATTGAAAAGGTTTGATGTAAACACGGCTTCTGAAAGCATTGTGTCTGCCATCTCGATGAGAGTATCAATTCCCCATGGATCAGCGAAGCCATAGTTCCGAACCAGCAACAAGATTCCCCGGGCACGCCGAAGGAGACTTTCAAACTCTTGCACTTCATATGCTTTCTCCAAATGGTTCAGGTGCAGGAATTTCATTACTTCAAGGTCGAGGTCCTTGGCCCTGAGGATATCACTAACACCATCTTCGTTTATCCAACTGGGGCACAACGGATGGTGTCGAACCACCTGGACCAGTGCCAAGACGAAAACAAAGCAGGTCAGGATAACGTAATGGGGGAGGCTCCAAAGGAGTCCAACATTGCGACGTCTTACCACAAGAAACATCCCACGGTTGAAGTGACGGTTGGCGAGCTGGCGGGAAAGCACAAACAATGAGCTTCGGATTCCCAAGCAATACGACCATTTCACCAAGCAAAGAACTTGCCTGCTTAGCATACGGACCCATGTCTTCGGTGTCTCGCGCCAGCTCATATTCAAACGATCCATTCTTGATCGATTCGTCAAAGTAGTTTATTCCAACGTTATAGATTTCGGAAATGCAGATACCAAACATGCTGTAGTCGACAACGAGCGCCAGCGCATTTGGTCAGTCAGAGCACCCGTTACAGAAACCAGACGGCAACATGTCTGAATGCGTACCTGTTGTCAAAATGGCGATCGGTTCCAAACGATTCCATTTGCTCTTGGAGCACCATTGTACCAAGCTTTCGACAGGACAACAAGAAACTTTCGTGAGGTATCGATTGAATCAAAGAGATGATGTTGTCAGATCTGACGAAATGAAAACTTACGTTATTGTTTGCCACGCCGATTGCTTTTTGATTACCGAGCTAGTACAAAGCAGGCTTAGTTAGATTCCGTGTGGCCAATGGCACCAGCGCCTCGCAGTGCCTGTATAACGTTTGCCAGTTGGTCTTACCTTCACAAACAAATTGAGAGCATCCTCCATGCTATGGAATGATTGGGTTCTATCTCCCGCAAAAAAAGCAGTATTTGCGAAGCGAACAACTTTCATGAGCCGTTGGAACGACTCATGAACAAACGAAACCTCCCTGCTACCACCCTGTACGTCGGGAATCTCTTCACGAAGGCTCTTGTTCTTGATGCTCTTGACAATCTTCAGTTGCATTCAAAGGACCTCAATGTGTTAGAGTGGACGTCAAAGAGTTCCACGGATCGAGTTCCAATCTGAGGCTCACCTTTGTCAAAGCGATGATTGGACGGATGATATTCAGGGAGATGTAGTAGGTCAAGACGGTGAAAAGAGTTGCAATGATCACCATGGAGAAAACGCTGACGGCGGTCGACATGAAAACTTGCTGGTCAACTCTTTCCTCGACCGCTTCGTATCGAAGGAAAAGGTCGCTCTCGACAATGCCGATGGCAAGTCCGTATACCAGTTTTGAAGAAGCATTGCTTCCAGCTGCGAAGTCGCGGTGGTCAACAGGACGGAGAACCCTAACATTGACTGGAGCATATGCCATGAAAACGCTTTGAGGATCGCCGTCTTGAGTTCTAACGAAGGTCACGTTGCCACTGTCGCCTTGGTCCATTTTCTTCACTATCTTGCTGAATTCCTGGTAGTTTCTTGTGGAATTCGAATCTTCGGGAACAATTAAGTCTAGAATCGATGTAGAACCGTCGTCAATCTCGTAACCGGGGCCAATAATAGTGTTCCCTCCAAAGATGTTTTTGCTTGGAGTAATCACTATCGGGAAGCCCTGATCGCCAGGTCCAATTACTGTACTACCTGGCCCCAGTGCTTTAGCAAGGGCAGTCGGAAGGAAATCAAGGAGAGCCTCAGCTATCAGTTCAGATGTCACTGGATCCCTGATGGTCGAGGCTGCTGAAGTCCCACTGGCAGTAACGCGGTTAGGATTGGTGAGAGGCTGAGTCAAGACGAGGTGAATTCGAAGTCAAATTTCCCAACTTACATAGCACCGGCTGCAAAGACGTAGGGTGAGGAAATGTACACTTCCTCTTCTCTGGCACGCTCGTACCATCCTCTACAGCGGCAGTCATATCCGAACTTTCCCTTGGGACACAATTTAGGAGCAACATTAGCAGCACCGTTTGAGATTTTGGACTGGAAGTGGGCATACTCAGAGTGTCCTTTTCCACAGCCAACATAGCCAAACATCTAAACACATGGTACACGAAACGAACGCAGGAAAAGAATCATGAGGGGGTGGGTTCAAGAAATCGAGCAGTGCCATCAAACCAAGCTCACCATCCCGTCTGCATCCAAGCCGATGAAGGAACCCAAATGCCGCTCTTCATCACGACCTGGATAATAGTTGTACAGAGGGAACTGAATGGCAGCCATGGCGGATAGCACGCGTACTCGATCGTAGGTCGTTGCATACCCAGCTGCAGATGAGCCCTTTTCAGCACCTGGTAATTCAGAAGGATCAGACCACCAAGCCGTTCCGTCCGGTGTTGCACTTGTTTTGTTGTACGAGGCCGCCGAGACTCGGGCGCCGGTCTCAGGGTCAATGTCGGTGCGTTGGCCTTCGAACCAACTAGTTTGATACGGTCGAGATCCAAGATAAGCAAGAGGAGAGGCTGAATAGTTGGTGCATTGACCTTCTGTCGCATAGGGGTCATTCCAGGCACAGTCACACGGAACACGATTGTCTTGGAAAGGACAGGTTCCTTTTTCGTAAACTTTGCATTCTTCGGCCCCGGTTCGCAGTGTCGTGAAACCCTTGGATCTTGTCAATGCGCCGAACAGCAGCCACCCTGCAGTTCGAGCATAAATGTGCAAATCTCTGGTGAACCGAAACATTACCTCTTCGCCGTATGCTGAGCGTGAGAGAGTAGCAGTAACAATCTAACAGAGGGAGGCAGTAATTCGGACGGCATGGAGGCGAAACAAGTGGTCAGTGCGGCTCTCTGCACGGACGAATACTGTAAATTGAAGAATACTCACAGCATCCTGTTCTAGGTCATACGAGGACGCCTTGACATCCTCCAGCCAATCACCCAAGTTGCTGCGAATCCATTCCTGACCCATCCATACGACAGCAGCTATACAGTAGGCAACAATGTCGCCAAGAGGGAGAAACAGTGTGAGAAACTGACACGAGAGCGAAACAACAGAGACATCATACACGTAATCGTGGAGAGAACGACTTACTTGCAGTGCCCAGGATGGGAACTCCGATACACAATGTCACCCACCAGAACAGCCGGGAGGAACTCGATACCTCTATTGGCTTGTTGTGGTCTACACTTCCCGTCTCGGTGTTTTTCATGTTGCGTCCCTGATTGACCTTGGGTGGCGAAACAATGTAATCTGGGAGGTCGTCCGATTCCACCGTGCCTGCATTGAGTAGCTTTTGTGCCCACTCTGGTAACCGTTCCATGCCGGCCGTGTAGCTGGCATTGGCAATGGACGACACCGACTTGGTCAAATTCTGAGCCAACTCACTGTACGGTTGTGTAATGTAGGACTGCACCAGACTGTTTTCCGTCAATGCCGAAAGCAACGTCACCTGTGTCGTCACGGAAACCGTATCGGCGATCCGATTTCGCTCCTGGACACTGTCGTCGTCACTCTCAATCTCGTTCTTTCGAAAATTGTAGGGATACAGTACTTGGTACGCTTCTCTCCATACAAATTTGTTTTCTACTTCATTGATGCGAGCATCTGCGACTTCGGCGGCACCAGTTCCACTGTTTCAAATATATCATAAATGGAAGAAAGCAAACAAGCACTTGAGAACATCCAACGATTGAGCTCGAAAGAGAGAAAGACAGATACCGCATGCAACTACTACTTACGAAAAACCATCCATCATCATTTCGAATTCCGACAAGAGCACGGTAACTTCAGTACGAGGACTGCATTGTGCCATGTGCGCCGTTGTATTATTGCCCGTTCCCGCCGCCAAATCATCCCCACCGGCATTGGTAATGACACGTGCCGTGGTTTCCTGCATCCACGTCAATGGTTTGGACAGCGTCCGACTGATCCAAGTCAGAAATCCAAAAATGAGGACTAATCCACTCACGCCAATGAGACAAATATCTCGAATGACAGTTCGAATATCCCCACGAATCACGGCTTCCATGCGATTGGAATCTCCGTAAATTTCCGCTTCCGAAATGGTCATGACAATCATGTACTCGGGCCGGTAGAAAGGATCGTATTCCGACGGCAAATAGGGAATGGGGGACATCATGATCAGGCGACCGTCATTGGTATAAACAGTTTGATTGTAGCGCCGCCGTACATCATCTGGATCCCACACTTGATTATAATCCACCAGCGATTGCATTTGTGCAAAGAGCACTTCATCAACTCCCAATCCCAATTTGGGATTGGTGACATGCAACAATTCGGTTTGTTGGAGTGGATCGACTTGACAATTGGCACAGGCAATGACCATGCCTTCGCGTGCCGTATCACCTTGTATTTCGTCTTGTCGCTGCCATCGAACCAATGCGACGGACGACGTGACACCGACTTGGACACTATCGAGTACATCCCGTAGATCGGCGAGTGTGACATCAATCAGTGTGCACCCAATGAATTCTTGGGTCAGTCGATCAAAGACGCCGTGTCCAAATGTCAATACCCAAATGGTAGCGTCGGCACTGGACGATGCGTCCTTGTAGGGACCCGTGCTCACAGGAGTTCCATCGCGGGATTTGGCTTGTCGGACACACCACGGTCGTTCCAAGGCATTGTATTCGCGGAGCGGCACGATGTTTTGTGTGCTGTTGGTACGCGAGTACGGGTGACATCGCGCCGCTTCTTCGGCCGTGCCCATGAATTTGCGCGTGTACGGATTAATGGTCCGTCGCAACCAATCGCAGCCAATTGTGGTGTATGTACCGGCTCCATCCCGGATATGGGCCGGAAATTTGACATAACTGCCCGCCCCAGAATTGGCAAAGTAAACGCCCAATTGTTTGACTTTGACGTGACTTTCGTAGAGTCCTTTGAGTAAAAATACCAAGTCTTTGGCTTTGTTGGCCAAAAAGCGATTGGTGGGCGAAGGACTGACGACACCTCCCGTTTCGAGATTATTGTTGGCGTGAGTGCAATTGGGATAGAAGGCGGGATCATCTTGCTCCAGTGCCGTGGGATCACAAGCGCCCTGCATGAAATAGGCGGCATATGCCGTACTGACTTGCAACTTTTCGGGAAACCACGATTTTCGGCCTTGCAAGTGTTCTTGAGCATCTTGAGCGGTATGAATGTTGGTGGATACATTCCAATCCAAACGTAGCAATTCGGGTGTATCGAGTGGATAGATGGGTGCTCCCGTGTCACTATCGAGAAAGGGGATCCACCGGTCGGTGGTTTCTGGCGAGAGAAACGTGTTGGATTCATGTTTGTATCCCACAATGCGATCCATAGTGGCTTGTCGCAGCAATGCCGATGCCGTGACGTAATTGTTGAATTTCTTGGTAATGGTTTCGGCCGTGTATCGAGCCGACGTGCCCAGTGTGTGGCGCGCCAAATCTTCCTGAACTTGTCGCGCCTCGTGAATGACGGTTAGTCCACTCAGCGTCGCCGTCAAAATTCCAATCCCCACAAAGAACGATATACCCAGACAGGCCGTAATGCCAAAACTAAAGTATAGTTGTCTCCGCAAATAGTAGTGTGGCTGCAGCACTGTCTTTTGCAGGATACCACTGATCCAACGGTCGAATTTTCCCACGGGGCTAATGTTCTTGAAGAAATTGTCAATGGCAATGGGAGCTTGTAGACTGGCACTAGCACTGGTAGCACTACCATGCAGATTCATACCGGCACTGGTACCACCATTAGTACTACTAGTAGCAAACTTCACTATCGATCCCCGCGGCCCTTCCTTCAGATTCATACCAGTAGAGCTCTTGGCCATGGTAAAGTACTACTCTAGAGTACTAGTACTAGTATAGTACAGTACCGGTCTGGTATAGCTACTACTACTAGAGATGATCTATGCATCCATCAACGGATCAACATTGAGAGACAGAGTGACAGCCTTGAATCAAGTACTGTATGATGACAGGAGGTACATGTACAATAGCAGTTGCGATGGCGCCATTGGGAGGATCCACCTGTAAGCCTGTTTGGCTGTGTGAATTCTTCCCGAGTCGACATTGCAGTCGAACAGATCTTTCACAACACGTGCGCCAAACATGGATGTACCGTAGCAGCTTATGTACTGTAGCTCGAGCCGTACGATCGGCTTGTAATAAAGACACGTCTAAAGAAGTCTGATACCGGCACATACAGTCAGTCCCATCTAACCCATGGTAGCTTCTCCGTTTGCTCGCTCTGTTACAAGGAGTCTTAAGAATCAGATTATTCTTAAGAATCAGGAAAAAATCTTGGGAAAATTATGATTCTTAAGAATCAAATACTGGGTAGACAAGGATTCTTAAGAATCAGACTATTCTTAAGAATCAGAATTTTCCAGATTCTTGGAAATTGATGATTCTTAAGAATCAGCAAATGATTCTTAAGAATCAGCAAATGATTCTTAAGAATCAGTTTTTTCAAAATCAGATTCTTAAGAAAAAGCTAGATAATTCTTAAGAATCAGCAATGAAAAATGCTGATTCCTAAGAATCATTGAATGGAATTTGCTGATTCTTAAGAATCCTCTCCAAATTATGATGATTCTTAAGAATCCTCAATGCAAATATGCTGAATCTTGGGAATACTTGTAAAAATCAAGAAAGACTCCATTGCAATGGTTTTGGTATGCACTAATGCATCATTACAAGACTTGTCTTATCAGCAAACATTGTTATTGGTTAGCAGATAGTATCAGGGGATAGCATTGCTAGCTATGAAGCCCATATTGCTAGTATATTAGGTTGCATACTGGGTGCCTGATGATTCTTAAGAATCAGCAAAAAGAACAAAATGATTCTTAAGAATCCCCATTCTCCAGATTCCTCACACCAGCTCGTCCTTTGCCACAACCTATAGGGCACGCTTCAAACCCGCCTACTTCACGTCCTGTACCGTATGGTCCGCTCCAAAACATCGCAGCATAAAATTTGATTTGCTACCACCAGTACCACTATTCTTACAAGTCTAGCTAGACTAGATACCAGGTAGCAGCCAGCCATAAAACACAATCTTTCTTCAAAACTTCTTCTTCTGTTGTTGGTGCATCCATCATATCACTATCTATTTGGTATTTGTTTTTCTTCTTTTCTCTTACCATCATGTCTTCTGATAGCAGTGCAACTGGTTTTGGGATTTGCCCTAATACTGGTGCTGGTACTGGTACTGGTGCTGGTACTGGTACTGGTACTGGTACTCCTCCCATCGAAGCTCTTCTGTTGGCTGACGACGGCTTTTCGATCGAAGGCATTTTCCCTTTTATAGGTGTTGGGCATTACGCTTTTGTAGGAGCTGTTAACAAGAAGATGAATCAACTGTACAAAGAGTACTGTGAAATTGAACTCAACAAAAATCCAAGAAAGGTAGAGGATTCCCCTCGACACTATCTTCCCAGTCGTGCTGCAGAAAGCACTGATACTCTTTACAGAGAAACATTCTGTAACCAGCAACGTGCAGAATACTGGCTCAAGGACAATTCCAGCAATAAGATGCCTCAGCGTAATCATGTTTGCAATGTGATTGCCAGATATGGAAATCTTGCTGTCATGAAATGGGCACGGCAACAAGGATTCTATTGGAGTGAGCGGACATGTGCTGCAGCGGCTAGAAATGGACATTTTGAATTACTCCAATGGTTAAGAGAGAATGGTTGTCCATGGGATGAGCGGACATGTTGTGTTGCTGCTGAAAATGGACATTTGGAAATTCTCAAGTGGGCTCGTGAAAATGGTTGTCGATGGAATGAACGGACCTGCTCAGGTGCTGCTAAAGGTGGCCACTTGGACATTCTCAAGTGGGCTCATGAAAATGGTTGTCCATGGAGTAAACGGACATGTCTATCTGCTGCTGCATATGGGCATTTGGAACTTCTAAAGTGGGCTCATCAAAATGGTTGTCCTTGGAGTGTAACGAAATGCAAGAAAGCTGCTCGCAGGAATAACCAATTCGAAGTGATCCAGTGGCTACTGTACGGTGAACAATAATTAATTGTAGTCCTACTAGCACGTACGTCAACAACGTTTTTATTAAAACCTATTCGCAACTAGACTACCGGTCTACATTGTAGCAGTTTCCCGAGATCGGTTGCATGTACGGTAGCTCGAAAACTCTAGCTACAGAGATGTCCTTTGTGTTCGTGCAGGCCGTGGCTTCAAACCAGGCACGCCTTCGTTAAAATAGGAATCCCGTAGTACGCACGCTGCTTCTGATTCGGAATGAACGTACGTACATGCATCGATCGACTGCTAAACAATTTCCACATTGGTCATGGGTGCGTCTTGTTTGGAGGATTGTGGTTGTTGGACGATACTGCTGCTGCTGTGATTATTGTTGTTTTGGTAAGGGTATTCGACCATTTCTTGCATTGCCGGACTGCTGCGATAGGCGGGATGAATATCGTACTGGTGGGGTGCTCTTCTTCTTGCTGCTGCTGCTGGATTGTCGTTGTCGTCTCCTAACAATGCCGGTCCATCCCACAAATGCGGTGCATAAGACGGCAATCCGTTGGTACTGCATCCATTGTAGGGAAATCGTGATTCATCGTGTGTGTGTCGTGCCATTTGAATGGCAGAACAGCAATTGCAACAAACGGCAAGGAGTATGTCTTCCAGTATCCCATCACAGAGTGTCAAAAACGTCGTAATGGGTGCAATTCCAAATCTCTTTCGAATTTTACTGCGTAAGATGAATCCCATAAAGATGCAGTACCCGATAAAGAGCCAATTCATGACATCCACGAGGAATCCTTCGACTCCCATCCACCAAAAGCAATAGACCAGTGTCGTCATGACCAGCACACTCATGCAGACGCCACTGACACGAGGTCGTTCGGGATGCGGCGATCGTCCGGTAAGATCCATATTCATGCGTTGCAACAATTGGCCGTAGACACACGGGAAACAGAAACATCCCATCCAGAAAAGAGCCGTGAAAAAGACCTGAAAACACGAAAAGAACTTGGTAGACCATTGACCAGTACTGGGACCAAACATGGAACGATCCACGGCAAGTTGACTGGCAAAACTGCTGTTAGCGTTGGAAGTGTCATCGGCTGCTAGCGGTACTTGAGCAGGAAGGGGATTGGTAGTACTGGTATGAGCGTTGGTAGCAGAGCGCTGAGCGGGAGGAAACATGTGTGCTGGTGGCGGTGGAGCACTGCTGACGGTAGATTGATGGATCTGATCCATTGCGGATCCATCAGCACCATCGATAGTAAACTCGGGTTCTGCCGCCAAAGCGGTGCCGTTGGCTTTGTCGGCCGTTGTTTCTTCTACCGTACCGTATTACAAAATGATGAAGAACAGAACAGAAACATTAGATCGACACTGCCATGGCCAATTGAGACACTCTCATTCCTTGCGATGCTTACCCTTGGACGACGACATAATGCTGGATATTATTCAAGACAGAGGTCCGAGATCGAGTCGAGTCAATTTCTCATTGAAGCCTCATCTTTTTGTTGGCGTTGTCGAATCGAATCTGCAACGGGAAATTGGATTTCCTAACCTAAGCCAGGCAGTCCGCTGAGACCATAGTGTCCTTTCTGCATCGAATCTTATTGGGTGGTGCTGAGCGTGGAAAATCACAAACGTGGGAAGCATCACAAAACGTAGAAAGCAGACCGCACTCGGACTACAGCAAGTTCACGAAACAGGACTCTTCACGACTGAAAGCGTAAAAGTAACGAAAAGCGTGAAAGTAACCAAAAAGCGTGAAAGTAACAAAAAAGCGTGAAACTACCGAAAAGCGTAAAAGTAACCCAAAAAGTGTGAAAGTAAAACAAAAGTGTAGCAATAACCAAAAAGCTTGAAACTAGTACTGTATCTGTCATAGTCAATCAATGTAAACACGACTAAAAGCGTGCAACTAACCGAAAAGAGTGAAACTACTGAAAAGGGTGAAACTAACCCAAAAAGCGTGAAACTAACCCGAAAAGCGTGAAACTAACCTAAAAGCGTGAAACTAACCCAAAAAGTGTGAAACTAACCCAAAAGCGTGAAACTAAGTAATGCTTTGAGTCCCGTTTCAGGACCTTGCAGGTACAGTAGCTGCTGCTACTACGAAGCAATGGACATAGCGGTACCACCAGTTAGCTTTTTGTGGGGTCTGGTGTACCATACGATAGGTATTCATAGAGGGCTTCATTATCCCCCCTTGCCCGGTGGACCATTGTGGAAATATTAGAGTCCCGCTTGGTCATCGCCTGAACCTGATTGGTCCTCGCCAAACTCCCAAACTTCTTGACAGCGCTCTGTACGGTATGATAGAATGATCAGGGGAATGCAAGAAACTAATACTGGTTACACTCAGACTTTTGCTCAGGCCACGATACTCAGCTAGCTAGTCCAAAAAAACATAAAACAATCCACTTATTTTCTTGTGTTTGTTGACTTTGAGGTTGGTGTATACAAAACCATTCTTTACTGGCAAGACCAATCTTGGGGGAATGGAGGTCAGCAGGATGCAGTCAAACTTGTGCATATGGATTTTGATTAGGCACAAAAAGAAGTAAAGCCTGGAATAAACACAGAATCAACTAGACTCATGTTTGATGATGTACGATAAAGTTGAGCTTATAAGCCAATAATTCCCTCCACTCTGTACCGAGCATGAAACACTTTTTTGAGAAGTTACTGGATTAATAGTCAGTCCTACTTAGTGATTCCCTCGGTCATCCACAGTCGAGCCAAGGTGTGGAGGCCTGTAGTTTAATCCCCGGTCAAGTACTGTACTTCTGGTGGTAGTATGAGATTCTCACTTCCACCTCCACGAAACTCACATGTCGGCACGGCGCTAGTAAGTATGCTCTAGTTCAATAGCCCATAAGTACTCTCATGCATTCTACAAGTCTGTGGTTCCTACACTACAGGGCTAGAGAGCCACGACACATAATTAGCAAGGTTGCCCCGTGAGTAACTCCCTGCTCCGATAGCATCCACACCGTTCCGGGGAAGTGTAGTCTTACTTCCTCGTAACTCGTACCACAATCTTTGTTAAGACTTGGGGGGAGAAGTTCACCTCCATCGGTGCGATCCGTCAAGTCTCACTTGTACATAGTATATGACGTTCCGCATAGATAATACCGTAGACTATGGGGGGGTACCCTTTCCATCGTGACATCAGTCTTCGCCGGATATCTAGTGACCAACGTCTAAGTCCTTCAGAATGGCTCTCCAATCGCCTCAGTTCGTGAGTTAAGAGAAGTACACGCTAGTATCCCTACTTCGTACTAGTACTCGACAGTCAGTTCCCCGAGTTCGCTCGAAAGCATACCATTCTTCACACCGTACGTTAGTAATGACTCGTAGTTCTCGTTCCACCATAGTCCCCGGAATTCCTCGCGGTTCCTAGGGGGAGCGAATACTGCACAGAGGCTAGAACACGTACCTCCACTGACGTCATTCGGATTCCAAATGAGAACCCGAATCTTTCGTACCTCCACTGACGTACGTACAAGATCCCTTCCAATGATCTCGAAGGCTAGCGCGTGATTACAGGCAGCGCTAAAGCGAATGAAATCACCTGCAACCACACCAGTACTATGGAATTAGTGCTGGGTGTCTTCATCTGCTCGAACTCGAGAGTCACTCGAGAGACTGCACAGCTGTTCGGCAATGGGGGAGCGATAAAGTTGAGCTTATAAGCCAATAATTCCCTCCACTCTGTACCGAGCATGAAACACATTTTTTGAGAAGTTACTGATGTAATGAGTTCAAGAGGGATGCAACCTGTTGCCGGATGGAGACACCTCCTCCTCCTCAGAATCCTCCATGGATCCAAATCTCTTGGATCAGTCCCATTAATTACAGAATTCAATCATAGACAGGAGCTTCCCTCAAATGTGGGTGATTGTCGAATCCGACCTTAAATCCAACCCTGAATCTTTGAAAACCTTTTTAGGTCGGTTTTGAAACCCGCTTTTATCTCAAAATCCGACCCTAAATTAGGGGCGTTATTCCAGAATCCGACCCTAAATTTTGGGTCGGTTTCGAAACCCGACCAGATTTCAATGTTTTTACCATTCAGTCGGACGGTTTTCAATTTGACCTTAAATCGAAAACCGACCCTAATGGTTTTTCAGAATCCGTCCCGAATTTTAGGGTCGGTTTCGAAACTCAACAACCCAACCTAAGGGGAATCTGACTCTAAGTCTAAACGTAAAATAGGGCAGGTTTTCGATATAAGCCATGCAAGATTGAGGAACGCTACACAAAATTTATATTTAGTGGTAGGTACACTGTGTACAACAAATCCTGTGGGTTGAGAGGCCAGTTGGATGCCACAGCTGCGTGAAACTAGCTGTTTCATGCATGCGTGAAACTAGTACTTAGTTTCATGCAGATAGTATCTACGTGAAACTAGCTCGAAACTGCTAGTTTCACGCATGCAGCGCTGCGTGAAACTAGTTACTAGTTTCACGCAGCAAAACGGCTAGTTTCACTCAAGATTTAACTAGTAAATACTATGGACGGATTGATAGTTTCACGCACGACTAAACTTAGTTTTGCGCAGACCTGCGTGAAACTAGTACTAGTTTCACGCACGTGAAACTAACGGCTAGTTTCACGCAGGTCTGCGTGAAACTAGTATCCTGCGTGAAACTAGCCGTTAGTTTCACGCAGGTCTGCGTGAAAATAGTTGCGTGATTTAAGACCTGTTTCCGAACCCTGCAGATCTCGAGCTCTGTCCCCATCCTCATCTTAGCTCTCTCCAATCCATAGCAAACCCAGTACTGCAAATATCCAGATCTTGACAAGACCTTTGCAAAACAAACTACGCTACATGATCAAATGGAATCGTGGTCGATGTAATGAGTTCCAGAGGGATGCATCTAGTTGTTGGATGGAGACACCTCCTCCTCCTCTTCTTGGGGATCCTCCGACCCACCAGCAGGTTCTTGGTCGAACTGCTGTGGGTTGTTTCCAGCTGCTGTTGCCACGTTCTGAACTGGCAGGGTTGTGGGATGACTCCTTCCTCTTTGACTAATAGCCTCAACAGAAGGGCGTTTGCTAGGGGGGCTCTCCTCCACAACGTCCATGGGGATGCCATCGTCATCAGACGACACATCCGAAAGGGAGTCACCTTCACCCATGCCAATGGCAAGTTCCAGCGTGTCCCCATCAGCAACCTCTTCTTTAGTCAGAGCCAGCTTCCTATTCATGAACCTCAAGAGACGATGCGGACAATCAACACTGTACCATATAGTTTTTGCACGCCTGGACTTTTCGGACCTTTGAATCACTGCATCGTCCACCAATGACCTCAGAATTGGGCGGAGCTTTTTCATGAGTATTTGGACTTCGTCATCCAGAAATGTATCATTGAAAGCCTCCATTACGTCATCGGCACACATTGCTGAGGCATTCTTATTGGAGCACTCACAAATCACACGCAATACTTTTTGTGTAAGCTCGTCTGTGAAGTGTTTCTGCCTCACGACCTTCTCTGGCAAAGACAGCTCTTTTGGTGGTTTTTCAAATTTGGATATCTGAAGTTGCTCTCGATGGCGTTTCAAGCGGCTTACTGCACGTGGGGTGTTCCGCAAAAAATTCGCAGCATCTGGGATCATCGTTTTTGCTCCAGTGAGTGCCTGTCGGAATGTCTCACCATCCCACACACGGCGGAACATCTCATCTACAAACCTGAGTTCCTTGACAGCTGTCGTGTAGTCTTGGGGGGTCGTTAGGACGGTGACAGCACTGAATCCATTCTTGGAGAGGATGGACTTTCCATTGAAGGTAGCCCGTCCAAGAGCTTGGACATAACTCATGATGTTGTGTCCTCGTCCCAGCGAGATGATCATATGGGTTGGTACACGGCGAACACTTCTATACGAGCAACCACGGGACATCTTAGAGAAGCCAAAACAGAAGACAGGTGTGTCCAGCCCATGTAAGTCATCGATTTCTCCAATCACGTCATCCACATCCAACTTTGTGTCCTGCCAAATCCAACTCGGCTCCTCATTGTCATCACTTTCCGAAGATGGGGCAAGCACCTCGATGCCACGTCCAACTTTGATCATCACAACTACCTTCCTTCCATGCTCAGCCTTTGCCATTTCCTGAAAGTGTTTTGCCTTTTCCCTTACATTCCCTGGGGCGTACACTCTGGGATTTGTACAATCCAGTAGAAGCACTCCTTTCTTGGATGGATCTCCTACCGCATTCTCAATGAGGAGGGAGTCACCTGGGCAAGTGTAAAATGTGCTCCAGGACAGCTCTTTGGAGTCTAGAAAAACCGTGTCACCATTGTGATCTTGCAACAGTTCCATATCATTAATACCACAGTATTCTTCACGAGGCTCAATGCTGAACATTTGAGGTTCTCCCATTTTCTTGTATCGCTCTTGGTAGGCAGCCTCCAACATGAGAGGCACGGGGGTCGCAGAAATCATGACGGTGAGGATTGGGGGGATCAAATCCACTAGATTATCGAAGGCTTGCTCAATCTTTGTTCTGCGGTCTGGAGTCCGGCACAACACAGCATCACATTCATCCACTACTAGCAAGAACTCAAACTTGGGGTCCTCATCTTTGTTGGCTTTCAGTGCATCAGTGACTTTTTTCATTTGGTGAGCTGTATCAGCCAGTACAACGGCTCCATTCTTGGTCAGGGCATTCTTGAGCTCCTCCAACTTTCTAGGTCCTTTCTTCAGCGTCCCATCCCTGTCAGGAGACGAAACACCTACCACATGCCTTGCCAAAGGTGTTCTGTCGAGAAAGCCGCGTAGTTTCTTGACCAACTCTTTGCTCTCACTGACTCCACGTGTCACTATCACTGTTGGGACTCTCACGGAATTGGAGGCCAGAGATGTCACTGCCTTGACAGAGGATTTTCCCACTTGTGTTTGTCCAACCACAAATGCCAAGGAGTTTTGCTGATTCGGTTCTGCGTTGTGGAAGACAATATCAACAACCATTCGAGAGAAACTGTTAGAGTCAAAGGTACCAACACCCCTCTTCAGCTCTGGTGTCATGGCTGCTTCAATGTCCTTGACTGTTTCTGCTTGGATACGTGACATTAGTCCCCTCTGTTTGACCAAGTCGTTGATTTGTTGGTCATCTCTTAGGAGACCATAGATTTCACCTAGAGCATTCCTCGGCACTGGGATTTCTACGGTGCTGCTGTTCTCCTTGAAATCATCGAAGGCATCACCATTAAAATCTCCACCTCGTCCCATCACAGGAGCACGGCCATGGCTTCTCTGAAACCATTTGTACCAATCGACAACTTTGAACAATTCGTTCTCGACAGCATTCTTGGGATCCAACACGAGCGTCTTCTTCAAGAGATCATGGAACGACAAGATACCCTCCTCAGAGAACTTTTTCTTTGTCTTCCTACCAAGCCCAATGTCCGCCTCTTCACAGATGAATTGGAAATCACCCATCTTTTGTTTTTTGAAGCAGTGATGTCCGGAAACTATGGCTATTGGTCGGGTTGTGGGAGGAACAACTGATATCTTTCCGAGGGAGATTCCGAAAGTGGAATGAATTTTGATGTTTGGAAAGGAATTTAAAAGTCACCAAAAAACCCCGTGAATATTTAAAAGTCACCTCGTCACCTCTTTGCCGAGCACTGACAACCACACGTTCCCGTTTGGTATCTTTTGGAGGGAGTGGAACGAAGTTTCAGAATTAAGATTTTCGGAGAAAGATGCTCGTGGGTATATCCATGATTTGGCCAGCTTGAGGCATCGCTGAACGACCCCGCAATTTGGCAGGTACCAGGCAGAGAGATGCCGGGACACCATGAGAGAGCAGGAGAGAGGCCGTCAAGGTTGGAACGTAAGATTGAGTGCATCGAGGACCGAAGGAAAGAATATCTTCGCAAGCTATATATTGCCTCTGAAGATCCAAACAACGGCTTGAACTCGCGAGAAGACAGAAACTTGTTCATAGCAAAGATTAATCAGAAGTTTGATGATCAGATAGAAGAGTGCCGCCGGCAGCATGTCCATGGAGGGACTGATGGCAGCGTCGATGACGACTACGCCACGCTGACTCCGGTACGCCAACGTGGGCGAAAGCGATTCTACTCTGAGTGCTCTGCGCGTATCCAAGACAAACCCAAATCCTACCCTAAAAGCGAGCAGTTTTGCTCTGATGAAGACCTTGAACGGCAAAGCAACAGCGAAGAGACGAAAGAAGAGGATGATGACGACGACGATGATTCTGCTGAAAGATCATCTGACGGAGTGATCGACGCGTCGGGGGAAGTCCAGGAAAATCCACCAGATGATGAAAAAGAAAGTGTCAGTAGTGCTGTTGCCATGGATGATACCCGGATCAGAGGCAGAAATGACGAGGAATCCTCAGATAACCACCAGCAAATAGACGACGACTTAGCCGGCGGTGGCAATTCCCAGAGAAATCACAAAGAAAACAGAGCCAGCCGTGTCTCTCCAGATGACAATGTGGACACCCCGGAACCAGACGAGGATGAGGACGACTACGACCTTGTAAAAGATCCAGAACCACGCAGACAACGAGAAAAGATAATCAAGAGCAATCTAAGCATCGCCATTCAGGGGTTTCGTTCCACCCAAAAAGCCCGCGGTGAGAGCACCAACGAACAGCCTAATCCTGCCAATCAGAATCTTTTCGACCCAGAACAGATTACTTTCAATGGCCGCGTGTTCTACAATGGCTTATGCTACAATTACAAGGTTGAGCAAGGAAGTACACGATCCAGCCATGCCGTCACTGTCATTGTTGGGATTAAAAGGTTCGTGACGCGACAACAAGCAGAGTGCGTTTTGGTAGTTCCATTTGAAGACACCTTCCTTGGTATGGAGGAGGAAGGAGTCGACTATCAGGCAAATTTCAGACCTTTTTCTCATTGCCAGGTCCATGAAAAGGTTTCAATCCTCAGTCTAAAAAACATGGCTGGGAGGGCCCCCGGGATCGATGGCATTCCCAAGTGGATTTACGAACCCCAAACCGAGGGTTCCTGGAATCGGTTTGGGTACTTCCTTGACGATAGTGCTGGCCGAGTTAAGAGGAAAGGAAGGAGGGAGGAGCTGCGTGTGCTAGAGCTGTTTGCTGGTGCCGGTGGGATGCACCTAGGCTTTGCAAATGCCGGATTTACCACTGTGGAAGCTGTCGACAATGACATTCTTGCCGTTGCAACCATGAAGAAGAACTGCCCGGGGGTTCCAGTCGTTCGCTGTGACGTGAACAGCTACCTAGAGCAGTACGAAGATCAAGCTACAAGGGACTCGTTGCTGGGACGTATCGGCCATATCAATGCGACGCCTCCTTGTAAGGGCTTCTCGGGAGCCAATCGCATGGGAGGACGCAATGACAAGAAAAACAATGACCTCTCTCTAACTCTCATTGATGCCGTTCGAATCTTTCGCCCCCTTTCGGCAACTTTTGAAAACGTGCTTGGCATGTGGCGACGGAAGCATGTGCACTACTTGAAGAACCTGGTCAAAGGGCTCATGATATCTGGATACCAAGTTCGTGTCTCTGAGCTCCGTGCATGTGATTACGGCAGTGCTCAGATCCGCCCTCGGCTGATCCTATTCGCAACTCATCAATCTGCTCCACCACCCAAAATCCCTGAAAAGACCCATGGAAATGAAGGAAACCTCCTTCCATTTGTCACCGTCCAAGACGTTCTCTCAGGCCTTGAAGATGGCAATGATCGATTGGGCCATCCCTTGCGGAACACATGGCACGCCACAACCTCATTGAATGCGGGTGAGCACGGCGTTGTGAAGCTTCGGGCAGACGGCTTCTCTCCTGCCATTCGGACCGGTGTACCTCCTTTGCACTACCATCATGACCGCTGCATCTCCGTTCGAGAATGCGCCACGCTTCAAGACTTTCCGACAACCTTCGAGTTTTGTGGAACAATGGGACAACAGTATTGCCAAGTGGGCAACGCTGTACCCGTGGAGCTGGCCACAAAGATTGCTCAAGCTGTCCGTGAGATTTTGGTATTCAAGTATGAATGAAACCACTGGCTTGGCCAAGTTGCGTTACATGTAATTTGAATGCACTGCAGGGTGCCCGTCTTCAAATAGCAATACTTTTACTATACTGTACGTAGCTAGATTTCCCCTTCGTGCTATAGGGATGGGCCCGGCTACAACAAGTCCACCCGCCCTCGCAAAATGCATCCCCCTTATCGTGTGCTTCGTCGTTCTATTTCTGCTGCTCGTTCAGGGAGGACGCGCGGAGGGGGGAGGACAAGTCGGAGGCAGAAAGCAGTTAAACGGGCTTTGGAAAAGAATTTTGGAGTTCCAAAGTTCCAATGACTAATGAACCAAGTGAAATGTCTTCTGATAAGTCCCCAAAGAGAACTTGGCAGGTACCGGTTTCTAAAGTCATACTCTCAACTCCGCTCTTCTTCTTCGTGCCCTATTGCCTCCGAAGTGATGTCAGTAGTCTATTCGCATCCAAAGTCATCTTCAATGAGACTTCGTACCAGGTACCGGTAGCATCTATTTATCCTCGTAATCTTACTCATCCTCCTCAAGCCCCTCAATCTCAGCACTTTTTTCGTCCATCTATTTTCGTCACCATGGACCCTTCAGCCCTCTTTGCTGCTCTCAACAACCCAGTGCCCACCAGCAACTGGGCTGTGTCCAAGCATCAAGCATTGGAGATGGTGTTGATGGCCAAGGCGGATTTGGAAACGGTCAAAACTTTCTACGAATTCTATCCAGAAGCACTCACCAAAGAGCTCTTCCACAATGTGCTCAAATGCGGAGCCAAACCAGGAGTGGTTGGTTTTCTTGCCGAAAAATGCCCCGAGCTAGTGGATGTGGATGCTTTTGAGATGGCTGTGGTTCAAGGACCAGGACCCGATAGACCCACGGAGGTTGAAATCATTACCCTGGCGGAACTCAACCCATCTGTATTGGGGCCAGCACCCGGCCCTTACACGCTAATTCCCGGTTCTTTGCTCTTAATTCTCAACTGGAAATACAGCCAAGAATTGACCCAAGCCCTCTTTAAAGTGTTTGAACTAAAGACAAATGATTTTGATCTATGTGACAATCTATTTGAATTGCCAGGTGACTGTCCTTGGGTTGATGAAAACTTCACTGCAAAACGAACGGCATTGGACATGGAGGCATTGATGGGTATGGCACCAGTACTGGACAGCCAGAAGACCCACACCATTATCAGTCGTTGTATGGAATGGGAACTGGATGCATGCTTGGCTTTTATCCACCGTGCACTTTCCAACCAGAGCCTACAGACGTTCTGTTTCACGTTCCCAAAAGTCTCACAAGAAGAACAACAGCATCAAGGGGGCGAGGCAACATGGTTCACCACACCCTTGTTCCAAGAGCTACTGTCACAGTGCACCGTTCAAAATGTGCTTTCGCACTTTGTTCCAAGCAATCCGTTGGCGGTGGACTTTGTGACAACTGGCTTGTGTAAGATGCCATATCTAAAGGGAGTGAGTCTACGAGTCGATGGTGATGTGGCTGATTTGGCACCAACAGTGAGTAGTTTCCTCTCCCGCAATTCTTCATTGACTGTCTTGAGTCTTCGAGCAACAACCGACACAACGGAAAAGGGACTGGATGCAATCATCCGCACATTAGAGCACGATCACATCGTTCAAGTCTTCATGTACTCGCAAGAGAATGTCCAACACAACAAATTCGAAAGGTACCAAGAGATGTTTGTGGAGATCCTGGACAAGTCCAATATTAGCCTCAATCGCGTCACATTTAATGATGGCTGCAATGCTGACAAAATGCAGGGGTATCTCTGCAACAAACTCCATCCCAGTGAACATTTGCTGCCCTTTTACACCTCTCTCAATTGGCTGGGACGCAAGCAAGCACTGGATCCAGAATCGACACAAGTGGAATTCGTCGAGCTATTAGAAACTGTCCAAGACATTCAACTACTGAGATGCGGCAACGAAGACCATGTGACCGCCGAGGCGACAGCAGAGGATAAATTCAACCTTTTGTATGGTCTCTTGCGTGAGAATCCTGCCAAATGGAGTCATGCGTCCAATAACAACAATCTGCCATCCAAGCCAGGTAATGGTGGCTGGGGACGGAATCAAATAGAAGTATAGTGCCATAATCACGACAGCTTCTTTTGGTTTGATGTTGCCTTTCTTGCCCGCGTGCTGCTCGTCTAGCTAAACGAGCTAGCTAGATCGTAATAGTTGCAACAAACTATAAGCTTCGAATCACCAGTTCTCGTGGCGTGACCGCTGCCTTTTGCGAATAGCTGCAGCAGTTATAGATAGAGCGCCAGTGGTGAGGACCTCTGGGTAGGCGCAGTTGGGCCAATCATTTGAGAAATCACCTCGGTTTGCTTCTGCGTTTTCTTTAGGGGTGTTGTCGTACGGTAGGAAGACGTGGTTCCCAGAAGCAAGCGAGTTGTGTTGATCCGTGTGACTTACAGCAACGTAGATCAAGGGAATACTTGTCCAGTCATTCCTCCAACGTCCTTCGCTGTGCTGTACTGTACTATTAATAGGCTCCTCTGTGTCCTCCTCCTTTCCTTCCTGCTTCATGAACCTTCAGTTGGCCTGCTCACTCGATCAGCCATTGGTTTGGCCCCCGTCTCACTGGCTACAGTACAGTCAGGTCATGTGCTCTCGTTCGTTTCGTGCTAAGGTGTTGCATGCTGTATTAGTGAAGCTATGCTAGCTAGAAGATAGATGATAGAGAATGTGGTTGGCATACAAAACGTTTGTATCTAGTGTTACATGTGTAGTGTTCCAAGAGAGAGAAGCTGTCCCAACGAGTTTGCAGATGATCTTTTGGTATGTCTGCGTGTTGAGCATAACTTCTGTTCCAATGCACTTAGGAGTACATTCCCATAATGGACTGTTTCATGGCTCCCCCACCACCACCCGTATTCCCCATGTACGACGACCGAGGATCCCGCGTGGCTGACAGTAATGACGAGGAGAGTCGTGTCGATGCGGGGCTTCGTCTTCTGGAAGAAGTAAAGTCCCCAAAACTAGAATCGTCAATCTGATTGGCCCCATTGAATCGAAAGTTGCATTCCAACATGACCAAACTGGCTTCGAGTGTTCCTTGACTGAGCCGCATTCGATTCCGCTCGGACCCTTGTTGTTCGGTAGAAGGAACATTCTTGAGAATGAGATTGACGACGACAGTTCCATCGACGGTTCGTTCGGCATCAATGACTTCGACTTCCATAACGGCTTCTTCCGCCAACGTGAAACTGCGACTGCTGGTGGAATGATCGTCGTCCATGTCGTCCGTCGTGACAATCAAGTCTTGACTGTCGTCCATACTACAACTGCTGCTTCTGGTACTGCTTTTGCTGGCATCCTCCTCCAGACAACTGGAACGACGACCGCACTTGACGGCATCCACGTAAAACGACTTTTCGTGCGAATCGACCTTGATGGTCCCCACATGACAGTCGGGACAACTGCACGTTCGTTGATACGTCCACACTTGACCGGGTTGAATGTCGCTCTCGACCGACAATGGTTCGTGTCCGTTAAAGACGTCGCTGCCGCAAAAGGAATCTTGAAACGTACTCTCTTCATCGCGGACGTGTTGAATCTCGTCGGGATCTTCGTTAAAGATTTGAATGCTAATGGGACGATCTAGTTCGTTGATCACTCGAAAGTGGACTTCATCGTTCTGGGTTCGGTTGCTGCTGTCATTGTTGCCGTGGTTCTTGGTGTTTGTGTTGTTAGTGTTGCTAGTGTTTCGTGCCGTGCCTCTGGAGCGGCTCAGAAAAGAATCTAGGAAACCCATTTTTCTAGTTTGCAAAATTTTGAGGAGGAACTAAAAAGGTGATGTTTGGTTTTGTGAAAGACAGAAAGAATGAGCAAGCGAGTTGCCAAGCAATTTAGGCCGTCTCTACCTTCGACACAGAGACCTCAGTGGACTAATGAGCTAAGCAGGGTTCACATGGTCCATACCACTGTGCATTGATCTTTGGCAGCATCAATCCTGCACGGGAACTTGAACAAAAAGTGAGTGTTTGGTTGTTTTACAATGAGGCCATTGAGGAAGCTGCCCTCTAAATACAATATGCCTGATACAAGTGTGACCCATCCTGCAAGGAGTCTTCATTAGCCGCTTCGTTAGCTGTCTTTGTGCAGTCCTCGTCGTCATTAATGTCTTCTCTAATTGCTCTAGGAGCAGTGAACATTGGAACACAGAAGAAGGTGCTTTCACTCTACGGGAACCGTGTACTAGTGAAACCGGTACGAGTGTTCTGAGGTAGGTACATGTGGAGCTCATCATGCATTGCGTACCGGTACTTTAGAAAGTAGTACCAGTAGTGGTAGACAATACGCATATTTGCGGGAGGCTGAGATCTCTTGATTGTTTCTTCATGCTCTTGGCGCCCTTGTGGGACCGGTGGACTGGTGATCGAGCTAAGGTTTGTCCACAACCATTGTGGGGTGGGACTATAGGATTATGGAGCTCTACAAGAAGGCAACTTCTCTCTTAGAAGCTCCCTTTTGCATTTCGCAAGCAAGAGATCTGCGTCAAGTAAGTAGAGTAAGAAGTACATGTAGATACTCATCCTAGAGTCGAGTCAATGCATGTCTAAGCTCAAAGGAACCGGTCAGCCAATACACCTACAATAAGTATCAGGTGCATCATTTCGTCTCGATACTGGGACACTGGGACCTCTATTCTCAAGGACTCCGGCTGCCAACACGGCCAAGGTTCAGATTCCAGGGTTCAACAGTGTAACAGTGTTCAACTGGCTGCAAGCCAAAATCTATTGGCTGCTTCTCGTTTCCCTGCATGGAAGTTGGAAGCTTCTCATGGATTTGCTGGACGTAGGAGCAGCGCAGCTCTGGACGTACAGTACATGTAGTTAGAGGGCATGGTTGGATACACCCATTTATTACATGTATGTAGGTCTACTGGAGTTGTTCAATCAATCGGTCACTTTTCTATCATAATAGCTACTGTATCCAACCAGGGCAAGCAAGACCCGTAACCATCGACATTGTGACTGGCTGGTGCCTATGAACGCAATGGCTGCAGCTTACTGGCAATGGCAATGGCTTTCCAATGTCCAGGAGGGTGTCGTTATTTGATTGCAAGGGCTTTGTAATACAGTTGTAATATATATGGGGACAGGCATTGCATGTCCAATGAAGATGCCATAACTTTGGACGCTCCCACTACTTTCGCCTGCTAGCTAGATGCTGGAAGCCGGAAGGGGTCAAAGATCAGCTTTGCAAGGGCTAGTACGCATGTATTTACAGCTCGTCAGCTTACATTACCACAATATTATTGCCATTACATGTCCGACGAGCAGCCTGAAGCCCCGAAGAAAGTTGCTCGATCTGATCTCCATGCAGCAAGGACCACAAACGCTGCAAGATAACAAACATCACAGCCATAATAACTGTTCGTATAATCTGAACAACAATGACGATGATGCCTCACCTTTCAGTCCGACTTTTAGTTTCGTTTGTGGCTGTGCTTCTTGCCAAAGCCCAAACCCAAAATCACTACAAACACAAACGGTGCCCCCTGCTGGCACCGTGACAGTAGCGCCAGCTTCCTCCGTCTCCCGTGAAACCGCTGCTCCTCAAGATTTGGAATGGTCAGGATGTGTTGACCCGAACGATCCTGGCAGTTTGGTTCGAATTGGCCAAAAAACAACCATTTGCCTTCGTCTGTCCTTTCAGCCCCAGGCAGATCAGTACTCGCGATTGCATGTTCCCAGTTGTAAGTAGACCAACAGTATCAAATGATTTAGCAGCACCGGTATGTATCCTACGGAAACTGATGGATGAGATCTCATCTGTTCTTTCTTTTCTTTCTCAATTTTAATAACAGCTTACAAAGACATACTTGCCAACGTGGCATCCCAAATCTACACCGGAAACAATAATGTGACAATTCACGTAGCCTCCCAAAAGACATAATCAGATCAGAGATTGTGGTTTGACAAGTTCAATTATCAAGGTCAACCGAGGGTAGTAGAACAGATATCCTGGGCCAATGACTGTCTTTTTTGCTCTGGAAATGAGGGTCAGTGCCAAGACAACCTGTATGACTTTGATGGCAACATGGCAACCTATTACAATCTTCTTCCAGTGGGGCTTGTCCCGTGCAAGACGATGACACGCTTCCCGACCTTCCATCGGGTTTGGGAGGCGCAACTACAGTCGCTCCTGATGCTGCTACTACTACTACGTCCATTCCCAGCAACAAGTGGTTGTGTTCAGCGTATGAGCTCACTACTAGTAGTGATCCCACGTTGTCGTCACCGTGTGACATTGGAGTGTCGGTGGTTTGGACAGGTACGGACGCCGATGGAAACTCATTGCAGTCCTTGGAAAATTCCAAGTTTACTGCGTCCTGTGACAGGGGCATCCAGCAGTATGAAGGAGCCAGGGTACTCAATGGATTCACGGCTGTTGTTATTCCTTGGCGAAATTTAACCACCGGACTACTTTTGCCCTTTTCTACGGTCCAACTGGAACCCATGACACAGCCTGATGTCAATTATTTTTCCACCGTTGTCAATGCAGGAGAAGAGAAGAATGGGTGTGGTGTGGAGAGTACCGATACCAGTCTTGGTGTCAGTATTAACACCAGCACTGGAAACCGGTTATTGGAATGGTTTGCCCTCATGTTTGCGATTGGTACTATGAGCCTGCTTGTGACTTTAGCATAGTATCAATCAGCTGTAATGTGAGTAATTAGAATGGCCTTATCTGTTTCCTCATATCCATTTGCGATGGTTGCCACGGACCTTGAAGCTTAGAACAGCATGTTGCAAAGCTGGATGCTCAGACAGAGATCTAACTTTTAAGAAAACTGAGAACAAATTTCGCCTGGAATCTCCGGAAACCGAAAAATGATCATGTATTTACAGCTCGTCGGCTTCACTGCCACAATATTATTGCCATTATGAGAGAAGCCTGACCGAACCCTGAAGTAGGATCCAGCCGCGATCAATACGCGATCCCCATGCAGCCGTGCATGAAGCAAGGAGCAAACGCTGCAAGAGCAACACAACCAGCACAACTCCTATCATATTGGGCCATTCGAGTTCATATATTCTCAACAATGATGATGATGATGCCTCACCTCTCAGTCCGACTTTTAGTTTTGTTTGCGGCTGTGCTTCTTGCCAGAGCCCAAACCCAAAATCCATTACAATTGCAAACGGTGCCCCCTGCTGGCACCATGACAGTAGCGCCAGGTTCCCACTTTTCCCCTGAAACCGCTGATCCTCAAGATTTGGAATGGTCAGGATGTGTTGATCCCAATGATCCTGACAGTTTGGTTCGAATTGGCCAAAAAACAACCATTTGTGTTGTCTTGGGGTCCAGTACCAATTGGAATGCGGGAATACCGCCTGTGCATTACATTCGTCTTCCCTTTCAGCCCCAGGCAGACCAATATTCACGATTGCATGTTCCCAGTTGTAAGTATACTTATTCATTTTTTCACCTGTGTGGTATCCTACAGAACATGATTGTTGAGATTTCATTTGTTCTTTCTTTCTTCATTTTTAAAACAGCCTACCAAGATCTACTCCTCACATTGGCCACCCGAATCTACAATGGAAACAATAATGTGACAATTCACGTAGCATCCCAAAAGGCATTATCAGATCAGAGATTGTGGTTTGACAACAACAAGAGCCTGCTCTTTCCCTACCTGAGTGCAATTATCAAGGTCAACCAAGGGGTAGTAGAACAGATATCCTGGGCCAATGACTGTCTTTTTTGCTCTGGAAATGAGGGTCAGTGCCAAGACAACCTGTATGACTTTGATGGCAACCTATTACAATCTTCTTCCAGTGGGGCTTGTCCCGTGCAAGACGATGGCACGTATTCAGAGCTTCCCGACATTCCGTCCAGTTTGGGAGACACCTCACCGGCGCCTGATACTACGGCGGCTCCTACTTCGTCCATTCCAAGCAGTAAGAGCATGTGTGCATCGTATGAGCTCAATAAGGATCGTTTGTCGCCATCGCCGTGCGACGTTGGAGTGTCGGTGGTTTGGACAGGTACCGACGCCGATGGAAACTCGTTGCAGTCCTTGGAAAATTCCAATTTTACTGCGTCCTGTGACAGGGGCATCCAGCATTATGAAGGAGCCAGGGTACTCAATGGATTCACGGCTGTTGTTATTCCCAGGCGAAATTTAACCACGGGCATACTTTTGCCCTTTGATACGGCTCAACTGGAACCCATGACACAGGCAGATGTCAATTATTTTTCCACCGTTGTCAATGCAGGAGAAGAGAAGAATGGGTGTGGTGTGGAGAGTACCGATACCAGTCTTGGTGTCAGTACTGGTACCAGCACCGGTACCAGCACCAATACCAGTACCGGTACCACCACCAGTACTGGAAACCGGGCATTGGAATGGCTTGCCCTCATGATTGTGATTGGTACTATGAGCCTGCTTGTCCTGATTTGAAGACTTTTGCATGGTAACACAAGTAATCAGAATGACGTTTTCTGTACTGTATCCTCTTGTCGAGTTGCGTTGGCTGGATGCTTCTAAAGACCGAGATCTAACTCGCTAGCTAGTATACGTCTAGAATTCAGCCTATTACGTCCATGTAAGGAGCATCTAGCTTTGAGTTGGTTCTTGTTATGTAGTCTGAATACAATTTTACAGCTCGCTGGCTTTTATTAGTGACCCCTTTACCTCGAACAGCGCCACACAACTTCAACCAAGCAAGAATAAAAACTGACCGCCGACCACCAGAGTCACAGACGGAAAGAGCAAGAGCAAAGGGGCTCTCAAAAGGGGAAGGTCCCATGTACCTTTGCCAATAAAACATCTTTATAGTTATTTATTCTTCCTCCTCTATCGTCTATTTTGTTTGGTCAAGAAAGTCATCTGCAATAAGCTTCGTGCCATGAGTGGAAATCCCAGCGAGATACCCCTGGCTGCCGGTACCGGTGGTGCTGCTACCGATACCGGTACCCATTTTGGAACATCCGTGGAGACCAACATTGATTCTAATTCTACAAGACAGGGTGGAAGGCAAAGAGTAGCTGAGAATGGAACAGGAGCAACTTCATGTAATAACAAGGGAAGACGAGGAAGAAAGCCCAGAAGCAACAGTCCAATGCCTGGCAAAAGATCTGATCACAACAGCACAAGGCCTACCGGAACTACCGGAACATCCAGACCCAAGCAACCAAGACCTGGAAACAACAGCAGACCCAAGAGCCATTCACCCAAAAGATCTCCAAGAAATACTTGTCCACAGCAACCTCAAGACCAAGAAAATTTCACTGACAATGACAATGAACCATCTAGTTCAGCAGAAGAACCTGACATGGAAAATGAGGATTGGAATGTGAAACCCACCAAATTGCTGTCCCCTCCTTCGCGCGGAGATGATCCCAATCAGACCAACAACAAAAACAGCACTACAGATGACCACATTTGCAACAATCGTCGTGGCAGACCCATTCAGTATCTAGAAGAGGAAGAATCCTGGTCTCTTCATCATCAGAATCTAGCAGAACAAGACCACGAAAAAGACAACACTACAGGTATGAAGGGGGTCTTTAAGAATACCCTGGGAAAGGTGAATCCCAAAAACCTAAACAACATTGGCATGGCAGTGGTTGTCCAACCCACCAAAAATCTGGTCAACATGACTACCAAAAACCTAAAACAGATGGTACCGGTCTTGTCCAAGTCCAAAGAACAGCAACACACCACCGAACCAACAGACGACAATGCACAACCAGAGCAAGAGGAGGAGGAAATCACTCCAGAAACACCCACCAATGACGACGATCAGCAGGACAAAGATGATTACCGAGACAACGTTGCCACGCGACGACGTCGCCGCAAACAAGAGCCCAATGGCAATGACGACGATGATCCCGACGGCGACCACGATCGAGAACGTCGTCGAGCCGCCGCGGCGGCGCGGACACGAGAACGACGGAATCAGCAGGGCACCTTGCGAACGGCCAGCAAAGCAGCAGCGGCCGAAGCAGCGGCGCGAGCTAGAATGCGAGCCCGTAAAAGATTTGTGCCGCACGACGACGAACAAAACAACAATCAAGAAACCCGGGCACGACGCTTGGCAGTGGTACGATCCGTCAGTAAAGACGCGGCGGCGCTGGCGGCACAGAGGATGCAACGCCGACGAAGAAATCCGCACAATGATGGCCGCGAAACGAAACCACAACAACAACAAGACAGCAATCATGAAAGATTGAATCATAATACTGCAAAGAGTGGTTTCGAGAAGAAACGGAGCAATCGAAAATTGGTGGAAACGACATGATTTCTTGCATGGGTGCACAAACGGGGAAAAGAAGCACCAGCTTTGTCCGTCCGCATGGTGTTTACGAGTTTGCAAGTTTTGACTGTTGCACAGGTCCTCGCGTACGAAGGGAGCAATGGTTTTTCAGACCCAACACAGCTGCACGTGATCGAATGCGAGGGCGGGGATCGATCTGTTTGGGTCACCTACAATGGTTTAAGTGAATAGCTCTACTAGCTAGCTACTACTAGAGGGGAAGCACACTCATTGCTACCAAGTTCAGCCAGGCCCATAGACCTTACTTGGTTACTTGTTCACTTGCTGGCTTTGCAGTTGCAGCATTCATGGTGATTCAGTCATTGGTAGCATTGAAACGTGGAAAGACAATAGGTACAGTATCTACCGAGCGGCCAGCCTCAAGTCTACCAAACAATAGAAACAAGCAATGATGAGATTGTCGCCTTACTACTTGCCGGCAATATAATCACCCCCCAGCCACAATTTTCCACCTCTTGGCTAGCTAGTAGCTATAGCCAGTACAGTACGTAGCTGCTCAGACACAATGTGAGGAAACAAAGGCGCGGCCGATGGAGGGTTGCTTTCGAGTCCTCGGACTCAATGCACGATGAGATGGTTAGTAGCAATATAAACTTTGCACTTACGTCATTGCGGAGCACTTTTGGCTGAATGGTCAAAATGATACCGACAACACAATCGTTCCATTTGCTTAGGTTCACATTCGATCGCGGTTACCTTTTGGTTCCTTTGCTTTCTGGCTTGTGACACTGCTAACTTCCTACGGTAGATGCTGGCTGGATCCTGCGCCAATGCACCGTTGTGGGCATCGTTCCCCCGCGATTGGAAAATGTTTTCTATTCCATCCTTGCCCAGAGTAGAGGTGCGCCCAAAGATCTTTTTTGGTGCGGTTCTGGGACTGAAAAGATCGCCAAAAACGATCAGCAAAAGATCCATGTTTGTTCTTTTCTCCGCACTGTGCAACTATTTACCCTCATCGAAAGCACACTCACGTCATAGATGTAAAGCAAACATATCCCACAGAAGAATCTAGCACCATGGTAGCTATCGGAGTTCTGGCGAATCTCGTCAACAAGCACAACGATCTTCAGCATGCTGACGGACATGGATCGTCGAAAGTCCGGCGCTCCTCTAGTACCAAGTTTGCTACCCCAACAGTGACTTCCACTATTCAGCGTCCCCTGCCCAGAGAGTTGAAGGCAGAAGACATCCATGTGCGGGTTACTGACCAGTTTTCCCGAGAAAGTAAAGAGAGGGGAGACGACTTCTTGCTGGCTCACAAAATTGCTGAAAGCCTGGAGGATCTCATATACAGCTCCACTACGTTCAACTGCAGGAAAGATACAGCCAAGGTGGTGTTTGATATACAGGTTACTGCGGCTTCAACTGGGAGTCGTTGGAGTCGAAGTTGGAAGGGCGAGGTTGGTTTTGTTCGCTTGGGGTTGGATTTTTCGGTTTGTGATCAAACCGGACCAAACGATACCATCCTTAAGCATGGAAAAGTTGCATATATCAGTCCGCTGAAAGAGTCCAGGTTCAAACAGATGCGTGGCAGGGAATCGGGGGAGAAATCTTTATTGTCGGTCCTTCCCGTTGTTTCCCGACAGCTGGTGAGCGAGTTGGAAATCGATACGACGTACACGTCGAAAGTGTTGGCGTGAATCGAATCTAGAAGATTGTGGCCTACCGACGGATAAGAATGGGAAGGAAGTTACAATCTAAATACATACTTGAATATCGAAACTACTGTATCTCAATACATCGTGGGTGGAAGGAGCTCATTGTTTTCCAGCGCTCATGGGGCCATCCAGCATAATATCTTTCATGCTTGAGACACGTTTCAAGTCCCCCAGGAGTCAACCAAGCCCGAATGAATGATTCAATCCATCCAATCAGTATTACGATTGTCATCGCACAAAACTCCTTTCATAAACAAAACCCCAACACAACACAACACAACACAACACAACACAAGCAAAAACCAAAAAGTACCAAACAACAACAATGAGCGCAGCAGTTACTACTATCGGCCTTACTCACATGACCAACAAAGTTGCCTACCGAAGGTTTGAAATTGATCAAGACAAAAAACTCCGGGCACTTGGCCTAGATGACAGCATCAACCTGTCAATACCCCAGGTCTCCTCCAGCCTTCGCCGAGAGATGCCAAAGGGGCTCAAGGCGAGTGATATCTTTGTGAAAGTCACTGTAACACTCAGCAAGGCAGGCCATGAACGGGGTGACGATGAAGAATTGGCAGCCAAGATTGCCCAAGACTTGAAAGGGCACTGCTTCAACTCTACATCCTTTGCCAAGTCTGAAAGTAATGCCAAGCTTGTCATGGATATTGTCATCACAGATGCCTCTACTGGAAGCCGTTGGGACAGATGCTGGAAGAATGATTTGGGATTTGTGAGGATGGGATTGAAGTTCTCAATGTACGATCCAAGCGAAGAAGCATGCCCAATCATAAAAATGGGCAAGATTGTCTATGTTGATCCCTTAAAAGACAACAAGTTCAAGCAGCGATGTGGCAAGAACTCAGGTGAGAGGGCTTTGCAGAAAGTTCTCCCAGTGATTTCCAGGCAGCTGATCAATGCGATCAACCTGGACGTCTCTATGGGCAACCCAGATTTGGCATAGCAAATAGTGCCCATACAGTTTGACCTAGCTAGTCATTCAATAAGCCTTAGCTATATTACAGCAAGCTAGCAAAGTATTCCCCATAGATAGATGTTGTTGTAGCGTATACAGGCAGGTGGCATGCAGTGAATAGTTACGGGGGTAACCGGAACTTTTGCCCCCCTCTACATCGTAGCCCCCATTACATTGTAGATAGCGCAAATTTTAGTTTGGCTGAGAAATTGACAAATCAAAACCATGGTCAATCGTCGTCGACGACCTCCGCTCCATGACACTCCGGAGACTGAATACTCCAAGAGACGCCGCAATCAGATCGAGTTTGGTGTCGGAGCAGCCATGTTGCAACCACGTTGCATGTTCCAAGCAAGAGCTAGCTGGCTGTGGCGCTCAATCTGCTTCTCATGACATGGAGGATGGACGTACGGTACCAGTACGCACACTGTCTCTTATTGTCACTGTAGATGGCAAGCACGAAGAATGAGGAAAGAAGCAAGCCCACACGAACTGACATAGCGGTAACCTCCTCAAGAATCTAAAGAAAGCTAGCTAGAAAGAAGCTAGCCACCGAACGGAAACTGGTTTGATGTTCGCAGACACTTATCTTACTAGTATATTTCGATCGACCAGCCAGTAATTGCGCCCGGACCGTATGGCTCATAACATCAGAAGATGGATATGAACACGACGAATGGGCACGAAGACGGCGCTCCCACGTACATCAAGACTTTGGTGGATCAAGATGGACAAGTAGTACGACGCCAAGGCCACTTGCTGTCCCTGATGGGATTCACCCAACAACAGAGAAGCAGTAGAGATGAGCGTTACATTGACACCAAGTTCATGGACATTACCGTCAGTGCTTTCTTGGCATGGAAGGACTTGGAGGAGAGACGAGGTCACATTCTGCCACACCTGCCATCCTTGCTGCAAGGCTGCAACTTTCACTGGACGCTGGAGATTAGAGACCCACAGTTCTCCCGAGCCCAAGCCGTAAGACAAGCATTGGCAGCTACATTGCTGCATCGTAGATATCATCAAGATCAGCAACACCCCTTTGCCGTGGTGGGACCCTTGTTTTCCTCCGTGACAGAAACTGCCAATGCCTTGCTGGCGGGGGGCATGGGAGTGGCGCAAATCAGTGGAGAAGCAAACAGTGCCGCTCTCAACGGAGCTCCATTGTTTTCAAGAACTGTCCCAAACAGTCATGTTCAGGCACAAGCAATGACGGCCTACCTCAAAAGACAGAACATTACAAGAGTGGCTAATCTGTACTATGTCGATGATACATTTGGCATTGAATTCAATGCGGATCTGCAAGAAATGGCCAAGCAACATGACATCAAGGTACTGCGCTTTGCCATGCAACGACACAAGACGCTCGAGACGCTGCGCAAGCTCAAAGCATCCGACGTACGATACGTCGTGGCCGTATTGGAGGATACAGACTACAAGGATGTAGCTCGCATAGCCTACCGACAAGATGTAATGGGGCATCCCGACTATGCATGGTTCTTGCTCGGATTTTCCGACATGGCTCATCGACAATTTGCCGTTCCCACCAATGATCCAGACTTGGCCAAGGCACTTCATGGAGTGGGAGTCGTTCATCTACATCTCGACCAACATACCGCCTTCAACGTGGCACTCCATCAATTTGCAAACTCCAAACCACTCCAACAATCCATGATTTCCAGGATCAAGACCGGCAATACCAATGATGAGTCATCATCGCATGCGCAGGCAATGTTCCAAAACTATACCTTTGGAACCACAAATCTACTGCAACAGTTCCAGTATTACACATACGATGCCGTCATTGCTCTCGGTCTTGCAGCGTGCCAAACTCCCGGAAACTTTACCGGCCAACAATTGCATGAATCGCTGCTCCAACTAGAGTTTCAAGGAGTTTCGGGACTTGTCAGCTTTGACCCCACGACAGGAACACGATCCTCCAACTCTACCATGATTCACGTCACCAATATTCTGCTCTCCGAGAAGCGGTCTACAGCCGCACAGTTTCAATACGAGTCACATCTCGTGGCCACCATTACAGGAGACCAAGTTACGCAGCAATCATCATTATTTGTCTACAGCAGCAACTCCACAATTGCTCCACAGGTATTTCCCACCATGACAAACCACAACTACAATCTGATACCACTCGGTCTACAGATTCTTGGTCTTGTCTTGGGAGCAATCGTGATCCTTCTCTCCACGGTATTCTTTGCATGGACTGTGCGCAATCGAAACAAGTTCGTGGTGACTTGCTCCCAGCCAATCTTCCTCTTGCAGGTAAGAAAGGTGTGCAGGCTGATTGAGCCATTGATTGAATGATGCCATACCTGCAACCATGCTCACACGAATTGCTTTCGTTCACCAAAAGCTCTGCAGTGGGACCATTGTCATGGCTCTAGCCATTGTCCCACTGAGCTTTCAAGGAGAGGAATCTTCACCTCGGTTGAACATGGCCTGCATGAGTGTTCCATGGCTCTTCTTTCTGGGTTTTGCCACTGCCATCGCTGCAATCTTGAGTAAAACCTGGAGGCTGGTAAGCACAGTGCACTAGCTAGCTAGGTCGAATACTATACGCTTCCTTGACCCATCCTCCTCACGCTTTCTGCTGTCCTCGACACTGTTAGGAGCAAATCATGAACGGAGCCACGACGTTTCGACGAGTCACGGTGGAACCTCTGGATGTGGCCAAACCCTTTGCCATACTCATCATTTGGAATGCAACCATGCTCACTGCCTGGACAATCCTTGCTCCCATCGAGTATGAGCGCATCTCAGTGAACAACTATGACATGTTTGGTCGCAACATTGAATCGTATGGGGCTTGCCGGTCCACCCACCAAGAGCTCTCCTGGTTGTTTTCGGCCTTGATCATGGCGGCTGACGTACTCATTGTCCTTTTCACCTGCCACAAGTGCTACAAAGTCAGGCACAAGTCTACATACTACGTCGATACGAGTTCGCTGGGTTGGTCTGCAGCCAGTTTGTTGGAAACTGCCATTGTTTTTGGACCATTTCTTATAGCGGCACGCGACAACCCGTCCGCAGACTTTATGGCCACTTCGAGTGTGATTGTCATTACCTGTCTGTCCTTCCTCCTACCCATATTTCTTCCCAAAGTCTACAGACAAAACGCTCAATACGGTGACGCCCAGCAAGACGAACGCAACAAGAAAGACTTGGCTCATTGGCTCGCCACTATGCAAGAAGAGGGTGGTGGCTGTGACTTGGAATCGGTCTCTAGTAGACGAGGCAGAATGACCATCGTACGGCTAGACTCTGGTGCCGACGGCGTCAGCTCTGGCGCAAGTCTGGGGTCAGAGTCCTACCGATCTCAAAAATCACAGAGGCACCAGAAAAAGGTGGTCATGGGGCCAACCTTCATGCGAGAATGGACTCCACAGGCAGCTTGATTGTCCGTGCAGCCATCAACATGTGTCAATAAGCCGAGGACCTTGGCCGGGTGCGAGCTGAAGGACATGGACTCGCATTGACATTCGAGGTCTATGAGATGGGTAATCCAGGCGCCTTCAACAAACCTCAGCTGCGAAGCAAGAACGTGGTTCTTGGTACTGTACATGTACGAGAGACGAGTGAGACCGATGTAGCCTCCTCCGAGGCGAGACACGGTGTGCACCGCCACGAAGGCTCACTCATACAGCAACATAAAGGAGAACCAGCTGCGTAGCTTTAGCTACCGGTACATGCTCGAGGATTCAACGTCTTCAACTCGGACGAGCCTAGACGCAGCGAACTAGCTGGCGCCCTCGCCATTGCACCATACAATGCTATTGGATGCGAGCTCTTTCTTGATCGGTCAGAACGTGCAGTTCAGCGGGTTGACCTACCCTAATGTACTTGTACGAGTAGCTAAGCAGTTTACCGTCCAGAACACGTTCGTTTTTGAAGTCAACGATCTGAAATCAAGGTGATCAGACCATGGGAGTCTTGGAAGCGCTGATCTACTAGCAATGCCGGGCCTGATTGCTTCGGCTTGGGTTGGTACCGGTACCATGGTAATCCCACAAAGGCCAGGTGTTGACATTATCATGAACGAAACTAGTTGAGACAACCTGAACCAGCAAGAGCAACGATATACATTGAAACCAGCAATGTTGCTTGTAGCCACCATACTTCAGAGCTATTATTCAAGCTCAATGACATCCCTTCTGTGCTTCTTTTCTTTGGAACAAATCTTGGCACACACTGGCTGACGCTAGGTGACCGCCGTCAAAACCATCGATGAACCCTTGCTGTACCGGGACAGTACCGGTAGCCTGGGTTCTCAGAAACGAACCAAGTATTCTCGCATTTCGACTTCGTAGCGATAGTAGCCTTCGCCGTTTCAGGGAATGTGAACTGGTCCGTACGTACATTTGACGATAGGAGTGTATGGAATGCAGTGGTGGCTGCAGTGGCCCAGCAATGGGCGGATGATCAGGACAAGCAAAAAGCCATTCGTATGGGTGGCCGGGAGTGTCAAGAATACCGGTATGATGGAAGATGTGTGTCTGTATTCAATGAAACTATAGCTAGTAGAGCCCTTCGCATTCCGAGGGATTCGAATCACTGACAATGCTGGACATCTTTGGCCACTGTCTGCTATGACATGTATGTTTCTTCAACGCAAATCACAGGCAACTCTTAAAAGGCTGTTTCAGGCACCTGAGCTGACTGTAGATGCATGATTGCCTCCCCTACCAAAAGCTGCATTCTCAAAGTCTTGATCTTCCTCTCGTGAGCCACCTACCGTAGCTACACGTAGAAACCGAGGTTTCAATACAATAGCTCTAGCTAGCTAGAGGAAGGAAATAGACGTAGTGTACCGCTACCGCACGATGGTGGTTGGCGGATCTTTGCTCGTCGTGTGTGTTGTGGAGTCGAGTGAGTCGAGTTGAGTCCGTACACGTGCGGCAGCGGTACCAAAAGCGTACCGGTTCCCTGCCGTTTTGAAAGAACACCTGAATGGTTGAAGGGTCTTCTTTTTGGTCTTGTTAGAAGGAAAAGGAGAAGGGAGTATAATAAATAGAGTAAACTCTGGCTTGTCTGGTGAGTTCTGGTGCAAGGAGCTCTATTCATTTGAAAATACAATGACCGGATTGGAGAATACGAGAACTTATCATCTACGGCAAGGTGAATTGGGAGAGCTCATGTTCAGTAAAGCCCAACTTGAGACCAGGGCTCATTACGATAAGTGACAGCTTTCCTTTCAACACAACTTACTTGGTGACTGCAGCTGTGACTGCGCAACACATACTGCCAGACTGCCAGTCCAAGTATTATCATCAGTAGTATCGACTGAAACACAAACAACCATCGACTGAACTTCCCCAGAACCGCAAACAACCATCCAAGGCAGTTTTTCCACATACACAGCCACACCAAGCCGCTTCAAACATAAACGAAGGTACCATGGCAACCATGAGCAACAACAACATTCCGTACGACGACCACGATCTCTTTAGCAACCACCGTCAGGAAGACGGAGAGCTCTACAATGGAGGAGCTTTATCCAATGCTGCTGCTGCCACCACCGACGTTCCCCTGGGGTATCCCGCCGCCACGTCGTTACCCTCCACTCACTATGCGGAAGGCGAGATAATCCACCAACAATGGCACGGGGTCTTTATCTTTCTAGCCTATGTGGCCGCCTTTATTGGTGCCTACTCTTCCATTCGTCTCCTAGAACATGGCCTCTGGAGATCCGAGCGAGAACGAAGGAACGCATCTTGTAAGTAGCCCCTTTACATGCACACAACTAGCTAGGTATGGCAATAGAGAGGCCCAATCACTCACTGTACATGTATGCATGTGTCACTCTTACTGCTATCCAAATACATACACAGCCTTAATCACCCGCTACCCCCAGTTCTTCACGGCCCTTATCCTAGGCTCTTGCACCATCTGGTCTATGCACTTTGTGGGGATGCAAGCAGTAGTACTGGAGCACGTCGATACCATGTGCTACAATTGGATCGAAACGGTAGCATCGGTAGTGCTGTCCGTGGCGGGCGTATGGACGGGTGTCCGACTGGCATCCAGAGATATCTTCTCGGGGACCGATCGAGTTTCCAAACTCAAGGAATTGCTCCGACATGATCCTTACGTCACATCCAAGCTCAACCGCCAACGAGCATCTACACACATTCACATGGTGGCGCTTTTTTACAAGCTACACTGGATTGCGGCCGGAAGTGTTCTAGCGGCCTGCGGGGCCCTCTCCATGCACTATGTGGGCATGCATGCCATGAGGGGACCATTCCGAAGGGAATGGAGCATTGGCTTGGTGGCGGCGAGTTTTGTCGTTGGCGCGGTCGTTTGCTTTGTGGGATTCTGGATTCTCTTTCGACCGCTCCACTGGAAGGTTGAGAAGAGTTGGTACCGACAAGCGGCGGCAGGAGTGATTGCTCTCGCCGTTTGCTTTCTGCACTTTTTAGGCATGCTATCCGTCACCTACATTGCCGACAGCACGGTCGAGCATCACTGCTCTGAAACGGAAATGTGGGGATGGAAATCAGATCAAATACAGGTGCTCTTTGTCGGCATGGCTGTACCCGCCATTGCCTTTCTCGTCGAACACACAATCTCCAACGAACTTCGAATCACTTACCGACAACTGTTGGACATTCAATTGACCGGATCGCAGTTCCTACGTACAAATAGTAGTAGTCGACGCTCGAGCTTCTCCGGTTCTACAGTGCGGATCAGTGGATTGGGAGACGGAAGCGACGATTCGACGTCTCGTTCCAAACGGCCGGCACGTGCCACAGGTGGACGCAGGTCCCTGTCCCAACGACAAAGAGATTGGGATCAGGTCTACAACTCTGCCGAACAAAGGGGCGAGTCGAGCTGTGAACTGGGACGCAGTACGCGGGAAAGCACCACCAGCTACGCCCATTCCTTTGGGGGTGAAAACGACCCGTCGACCATTCCCGAAAAAGAAAGCACCTCCTCGCATGTTGAGAATGCTCCGGATGTGTCAAACGGTGCTCAAAGACGGCAAGCCTACAAAAGTAAGACTCCCACAACCAAAGAGGAATCCACAACCGATGATGAAGAATCCTCAAGCAGACGTTCACGGTTCCAGAATGAGCCACAGAGTGGTGATTTGTCGCTGTCGCAAGACGAGGTAGAACCGTTCCCAGCAGCCAATGTCGAACCCGCAACCATGGAAGCTAGTCTGCAGAGTCAATCCGACAAAGACGAAGAATGCATCGAGGAGCTGGAGCAGTCGATTCGAGCGTTTGAAGCTCCACACCACTCCTTACAGTCCTTTGTGGCTGCATGCACCACATCCGCATCTGCTTCCGCATCGTCACTTCCAATGGACGTGGAGCTGGGCGAACCTCGACATAAGGTTGCCACTCAATGCGCCTGATGTCTTTTCGACCTCCATCCAATCTAATAATCTCCTTACTATTGCTGGAATGGCACGCCACGACGACAGCCAACTTTCACTCCTCGCAACTTCCATAGCTAACAAAACGTACATGATAGATTTATAGAGCTGTATCAACGCGCCTTTCACTGTGCCATGGGCTCCCATTTCGTGCCTCGGCTGTTCCAGTTTCAAGTACATAATAGCATGACGAAACAAAATGTATCTGGAGCCGGAACTGTATTCTTATGCTCTTCGTGGATGATCCTGCAAGCAAGAGAGATCTTCCTAGCTAGCAAATTTGTTTTGTAAAATTGTACCGGTACGAGTAAGTCATTGACAAGATTTTCTATATTGGGTTTCTTCTACTACGGGGGCTGTAGATGCGATCTTCAAGATCTGTATGCATAGCTGCACCCCCGAACAATGGTCATTGGACCTGTCATATATAACAAGGCATCAAAAATAAATGTAGTACCTACTGTATCACAGCATCGTTCATGGAGTTGTATTCAATTCAACAGAAGAATCCTCCACGACATTGGGCAATCCGTAGAAACAAGATCAGATCTGCCAGTCCCATCGACCCAATCATGATATACAACCGCAACTTTTTGGCACGGTACTTGTTATCCAGTTCCTGCAGCTCTCGCTTGGCACTGTCGGTGGCCTCCCGCATGTGCCACACATTATCATGTGCATCAGTAAGCTGTTGCCGCTGTTGCGTCATCTGTGTGAGGACCGCATTGGCCGTGCCTTCTGCCTGGTACTGTGTCTTGGCCGTGTCTACTAACACATCATTCTGTTGCTCCGCATAAGTTGGAGGAGGTTGATATGTCCCATGTTGATAAGAGAATCGACTATTGAGGACACTTTTCCCACTAGGTGCCGACATCTTGTTTGTTGTCGACTACTATCGATAGTAGACGGTGCTTTATTATTGTCTCATGGACCTTGGGCCAATGCTGTAATAGAGGTGACCACAACGACAACTTGTGGTTGTAGGAGCGTGGACTGTTGGGTGAGACTGTGGAGGTCGGAGCGCAGGGGCGCGAGCCTTTTGCGCTGGGAGTCTTGGCGTGGAATGAAAGTGACCTGCAACGATGTCTTGGAGTGTTCTTCTTCCGCGGTCCCATTTGCAAGTTTGTGACACCTTCAAGTACGGCGACCTAAGGATACTCACAAGACTCCATGACATCGCAATCCAGCCATGTTCTTTCCGAGCAGAATTTCGAAGACTGCTGCATGCAGCTGCAAAGCGTGAGACTTGGTTGTCACCCGTTGATGGCACTCATAAATTCTCGAGAAGACACCATTTTCCTTCTATCTCTATTCAAGACCACGATGACCCGATTTAGCAGCCTTATCTTTCTGTTTGCCTTGTTGGTTGCGTTGGTATCGGCCACTCCTTCTCGCGGCAGCAGCAGCAGTGGCAGCAGCGTGGGAGAACGAGCTCTGTTTGGGTATTCGTACAGCGAAGACTGTCTGTTCGGTACCAGTTCTCATCTATTATATGGAGCCCCCAAGCCCAAGCCCGCGGTGCCACCCACCACCACAACAACAACGACCATTCCCGTCAAAAAGGTTGACACCAGACCTACCGAGGAGTCTGCTGCTGGTTCTACCGATGACAAGCGCACTGTGGCATTTGTGCGTCGTTCCCATTATTATCCACAGGCCACTTTCGGACAATGGAGTTGCTGAGTGGCCCTTTAGTTTAGAAGACAGACAAGCGAAGAGGACTGCTCCTGTTGTTGAAAGAGGAGGAAGAAGACAAGGACTACTACCGTAGCTACTAGTATGCGTATCTGTATGCCCAGCCCGATCCAAAAGCCCAGACAGAATTCAGCCATTCATCAATCTATGCATAAAGAAGAGCTTGTATCATTACAAAGGAATAACCTTTAGAAAGGAAACAATTTATCTACCGTATAGATGCTGGCTAGTAGAGTAGCCACGGACGTCTGGCATTTGTCATGCACACCTATGCGACCAAGGGTCAGGGACAACCATTCACACGAGCCCACTCCACCACTTCAAAATGCCCATTTCCAGCTGCACCAGAACGTGTCTGATAACTCCAAGGACAACCATGCTCTCTTAACCAAATCAACACTTCCAAATGTCCATTCATGGCAGCGGACGCACATGTCCATGCATTCCATGGACAACCATTCTCATGAGCCCACTTAAAATTTCCAAATTCCATTTAGCAGCAACGGCACATGTGTGATAATTCCATGGACAACCATTTTCACGGGCCCACTTCAAAACCTCCAAATGTCCATATCGAGCAGCACGTGTACATGTATACTCATCCATGGACAGCCATTTTCACGAGCCCACTTTAAAATTTCCAAATGTCCACCGTCAGCAGCAGCACGGCATGTCCAATAATTCCATGGACAGCCATTTTCACGAGCCCATTTTAGAATTTCAAATGCCCACCTTGAGCAGCAGCCTTACATGTGTGTTCATTCCATGGACAACCATTTTCATGAGCCCATTTTAAAATTTCCAAATGTCCACCTTCAGCAGCATAGTTACAGGTGTGACAATTCCATGGACAACCGTTTTCACGAGCCCACTTCAAAATTTCCAAATTCCCATTTTTAGCAGTAGCCCAGCATGTATCTGCATTCCATGGACAACCATTTTCACGAGCCCACTTTAAAATTTCCAAATGTCCACCGTCAGCAGCAGCACGGCATGTCCGCTCATTCCATGCACAGCCATTTTCGCGAGCCCACTTTAAAATGTCCAAATGGCCACCGTCAGCAGCGTACTCACATGTCCGCTCACTCCATGGACAACCATTCTCTCTTAACCATTGGAGTAATTCAAAATGTCCATTTCTAGCCGCTGCAGCACATGTCCGCTCACTCCAATAGAATCCTTGTTGCCGTGCCCATTTCATGACCATAATATTTCCATATCTGGCAATCACATTGCAAACATGATTACGCTGAGGCATCTTATTGCTGGAATTGTCCTTGAGCCAGTATTCTGCACGTGGCTGGTTACAGAATGTTTCGCTGTAAAGAGTATCAGTGCTTTCTGGAGAGCGACGAGTAGGACGAAACCCTCCAGGGTTATCATTTGCCTTTCTTGGATTTTTCTTGAGTTCAATTTTGCAGTACTCTTTGTACAGTTGATTCATCTTTCTGTTGACTGATCCAATAAAGGTATACTGCCCAACGCCTATAAAAGGTAGAATGCCTTGGATCGAAAGGCCGTCGTCAGCCAACAGAAGAGCTTCGAAGGGAGGAGTACCAGTACCAGTACCAGTACCAGTACCAGTACCAGTACTAGCACCAGTATTAGCGCAAATCCCAAAACCAGTTGCACTGCTATCAGAAGACATGATCAAGATCGATGCAAGGAGACAATGAAAAACAAATACTAAATAGACACGATGAAATGCTGCTGTTGACAGGAGGCCCCTCCAATGGTCACCCTCCTGCAGGCTTGGGATCTGTGCCTCGACTGAGAGTTTCGAGTAACTCCTTAATTAATTCTTTTGCTGTCATGGGAGCTGCCCATCCCTCACTGTCAAGATAATCTAGCTAGCTGAGTGCGAACCTTGGGGGGTCGAGAACTCCAGTGCCATTCATTGTTGAACAGTTGACAGCGGTAAAGATAGCGGTAGAGATACCGATAGTGGTAAAAAGTGGTTTGTTTTCATTTACTAGCTAGTACCGTGGTTGCGGGTGGTAAGCAGCCGTAAGCAATGGTTTCCTCACCAGAAACCTTGGTCAGCAATGATGAGCAATGGATTTCCCATCCCCCATGGTGTCAGCCTGCTATTCTGGTTCTCCTAGCTAGCTATTAGTAGGCGCTACAGCGGCATAGCCAAAGATAGCTGCCCATGGAGATCCGAGCCTGGCACAACTGCATCCAGGTTGTTGTCGTCAGGCATTCTCTCTAATGGATCCAGAGAAAGACAAGATAATTTGCCGGGCATAGCACGTTCCACGACAGCAGGAAAACTGAGGCTTTCTCTTGGCTGTTTGCTAGAGGAAGCGGTACAATGTCCATCATCTGTGTCTGGCGAGGAGACCTTTATGGCTACATGTACGATACATTCGTACCTAGCTAGACTAGCTAGTGCGTAGCTTGCAATGGCTACGCCTCCAGTTCCTTGACAATGTTCAGGCTGGTCTGCAAACAATGCCGAGAGAACCACATGCGATAGGGGACCGTCAATCCTAGCAAAGAGGCTATCCAAAACCACAGTTGGGATGCAAACGCCACATCGGATAACCCCGTTCGGACCACCAATATCTTGTTACGGTAGTCCACATTCTGCAGTTGCAATTTCATGGTAAACTCGTGGTGAACATCGTGACGACTTTCCTGGTGATAAAAGAGTTCCTTTTCCATCAAGTACCGATGCCCAATGGAAGGATTGGTCAACCAAAACAACTTGGTTAGCGTTGTCTTGACAAAGGTGCCACCACTCATCAGGGGAGTACTACATGTAGTACTGCTCCCACCATTGGTCGCACAGGAAAAGGGATCCGTATCCTCCCCAATCGTCACGGCTCGGTCCAAGGACTTGGTTTCGGTGGCATCTCTCCAACGGTCAATGGCAAACTCTTTCCGAGCACGATGAGTCACCACCTTTTCGTGGTGAGTCGATGACGACCGTCTCCTTCCACGGCTACTGCTCCGATACCTTCTCACATGTCGGTAGTGATAACACTCCATCAGCCAAACAATGGTGGGAGATGCCTCTTTGAGATCCTTCAAGTACTGTTGAAGGTCTTGCGGAGACAAGCTGTTGGATAGGTAGCGTCGTGTACTGGATAGAGCACATTCCAGCAAGTACAAGAAAGTCACAATGCCACGGAATGTATACAGCAGCGGCACATGTTCTGGGGGTATTATTATTGCTGTTGGGTAGAACATTGGAGACCAGAGAGCGGCCATGAGTACGGTCAAGATGGTAGCCTTGATATGGTAGTTCCCAGAAGATGACGATTGTCGTGTCGATGGACCCAATGGGTTTTGTTGGTCGTCCTTTGTTGTTGTGGCCGTAGAAGGATGGTCCATCTCGATGAATTTGGCTTCACCGGTCTTGGCATCTTCCTGGAAACCAAACGTCTGGGGCGTTGACGTACCGCCAGTAGACGACACAGTGCCGGTAGTGGATGCCGGTACAATAATGCCCCCAGAATTGGACTTGCCATCTGGAAATGACAAGGCACAATGAAGGGAACATGTCCAAATCAGTACCAGAGCTACAAGGATTCGTTGAGCCATGCTTGTCATCAACATTGGGTCGACTTCTGCAGTCGTATTGACTTGCTTGACTCTTGTGAATAGGAGTTGACAATTGACAAGCAACCACGTTGAGATGTAGAGTGAAGGTTCAGGCTGAAACTTTTTATTGTGGAGCTGCCATAGTGTTGTTGTGCTGCTCTGTTGTCCAATAATGTTTCCGGTTTGGATGGTGGGGATGGGTGCAATGACACGTTGCAATGTCGATCACTGTGATCCAACGAAGATCTGGAGCGTGCCTCAATCGTGGATAATGGGCAGTCGTGAGTGATTTCATTACTTAATGGATTCTGACGTCACTGACGTCAGTTGAGTCGTGACAAAATCCGCCCCTAAATTAGGGACGGGTTTCAAAAACGTCCCTAAACCTTTAGGGTCGGTTTTCGAAAAACGTCCCTAAATTAGGGACGTTTTGGAATTAGGGACGGGTTTGAAATCCGTCCCTAAATTTTAGGGACGTTTTTTGAAAAACCGTCCCTAAATCCATAATCCGTCCCTAAATTAGGGTCGGATTTAGGGACAGGTTTCATTTAGGGACGTTTTTGAAACCCGTCCCTAAATTTGGGTGGGGTTGTCAACCTTGTTTTCTACGGCTGGCACACGTACAATTGCTACCGGCAGGGTCAATGACCTCCACTCGATCGGTCTCTTTTTCGCGCAACTATTAGACTAACTAATACCACTTCGTACGATAGTTTTCGAAACTCGAATCATCGACTCCACTTCACTCGCTTTGCATGGAATCTGGAGCTGCCATACTAGTAGAGAAGTGGAAATAGCTAGTACGAGCAGCCCAACATGGACGAGGACGAAGCCGACGACAGAGACGAAGTGGAAGAAGGCCCGTCAAAGGAGGAATGGAATGCAGTCAGAAAGCTACTGAAGGATGATGTGCTGTCAGGTCTTATTCCATATGTGCTAAAAGAAATGCGCCCAGCTGCTGTCTATGATGTATGCAGATGCAGCAAATCCCATTATTGAGTGTGTAGACTATGCCAACAAACGACAAAATGCGAAGTTCACTCTGATGCTTCGAACTCTTCGCAATAAGCATGCAAATGGTGATCTTGTAAATGTCTGGCCAGAATTTCAGCAGACTGACATCTGGGTCATGACTGTTGATGGCACTCACCTTGTTACGCTGGAGCCTGGGGACTCCGATGTTCCGAAGGATCCTGCCTATTTTTCCTTCAAGCACCATGCTGCTGGATTCAACTATGAGGTGGGCATTGACCTCTTCAAAAGCAGATGCATCTGGCTTAGTGGTCCACACAAAGCTGGAACATACAATGATGCCAAAATGTTTCGGGAAAGGGGCTCATGCAAAAACTACACTCATCCGGTAAGAAGGCCATCGGTGATGAGGGCTACCGCGGTTTCCCAAATGAAATGAGCACTCAGAACACTCTGGACCCTGAAGAAGTCAAAGAATTCAAGACACGGGCCCGCCAACGTCATGAGATCTACAATGGTAAGCTCAAGAAATTTGAAGTTCTCAGTGAGCGTTTCCGCTGCAAGAACAACCCAAACGACAGCTACACTGTGGCCGAGAAGCTCCAAATGTGCTTCGAGGCGGTGAATGTCCTCGTCCAGTACAAAATGGAAAAGGGCGAGCCTCTCTTTGATATTTAGCGCCCTAAATTAGAATTTAATAGGCTAGTACTGCAACTTATCAATCTTTTTCTGCTTCAGCGCTGCAGTGTAGTTATCAAATTTCAGCAGCCTCTCTTCCTGGTAGATGTGGTCTCTGAAAATATAAAGGGGGTACACTTGATAGGCCTGAGAACTCTCCAGAGCTCTTTGAGTTTTTTGTTTTCGTGGCCACCACTGGCAACAAGCACTTTCAAGTCTTTCTGGGCTTGAGACCCATTCCACTGTGGCTCCCCACGACTGTTGAATTCTGGTGTTGGATGGTTCTGCTTTGCGGCCAAGTAGGCAGCCACATCATTATCGCGCCTCACCACCTTTTTTAGATAGTCATCTCTCACCCCTTGGAGTCTACGAATGAAAGCAGCATCAAATTCCATTCTCGCAAACGCAGGTTGATCCTTGCAAAGGTCGTTCCAAATTTCCTCCATATCCTCGTTTGTGGAAATATTGTCTGGAATGAGGCCTTCCCGGAATGCTTTCTTGAGATACTGCTTGGCTGCCGACTTGCGCCATACGATTGGCTTGGCCTTGTCTTCG